>CM056049.1:234897495-235012495 GCA_029574335.1 Rana kukunoris | reverse complement strand
AAAGTGAACTTCAATTTACTATTATTTATGTAGAAGCCCAAAAAGCATTGCATCAGCGATCAACAGATCACGGGAGCCATGAAGGAATCCTGCAGACTTGAGTGTAAGCGGTCTGCCTGGACATCGTACGTGCGGTTTCACACTGACAGGAAGACTCAAAAGAACTTCCACTAGCACTGTTGTAGTACATTGAGAACTATAAGGCAACATCTGCAAAAGATGTCCATACTTGTGGTTCAGAACGGTGTGAATGAATGACGAGGCCATGTGGGCGGAGCCCTGCACTCCTCCTCAATACCTTTGCGAGAAAATAAACACTACACCCCCTAGTTGCGCCTTCCGGTCAACTAACCAAAACCTCCTCCATATCCAAGACCCGCTACAAATCTAAAAGGAGAACGAAGATTTGTAGTCCAAGGACCACGGCGATGGAATGCTCTATTCATGGACACCCGCATGGAAGAAAACCATCGGGGCTTCAGGGGAAAAAAAAAAAAAGTTAAGACCCACCTCTTCTGAAGACACAGCACGACACTGGATGCAAAAAATGCCTTGAGGCGATTTAGTTTGCATTTGAGGCGCTATACAAATTACCCACTCACTGACACCCTTTTCAAAAAGTGACAGCTAGTACAGGGAACTTCTCCCCATACTGCTGTCACAGGGAGTGAGGGGATCAGCGAGTGGCTGCAGCAATGGAAACAAGTTACATGTTCCACACAATCAACGGGTGGAACACACAACATATTTCCAAAGTTGAACTTATCCTTTAAAGTCAGCTTTCAACCATATTATTGTTTATAGAACATTCCTGTATTAAAATTCAGCCCAAGTATTACCAACATTGGAGAGGGATACCCTGTAATAAATCTAGGATGGATTACATTTTAAAATGAGCACAGGAGAAGACTTGAGGAATACAACAGCTCTTCCAGGATGTAGAGGAACTACGAGATGTGGCAAGACCAAATGTCAGTTTCAATATGAATGGATAGAGAAGACAAAAAGGCAGGTGTGTTTTCAGATCAGATGTTTTTTTTAAGGTTTCTATCATTACTACTTCTAGGACTTATACAAAAAAGTTTTACCATCATTCCTAAAATAATTTTCCCTTAGATTCAAATTTAATAGGCATAACAAATATTAGGCATTTAACATGCTCCATTTAAAACAAAACAAAAAAAAACAACATGAAAAACCCCATTCTGATTACATGTATGCAGTGTCTACAACTGAACATTACATTATGCTATTATCCATTCACTCCTGGATTTGTTACACACTATATATAATGCTCTCTTTTACATATATATGGTTTTCAATTTATGTGCATTTTTTTTAACATAAAAAGATCAGAAATCTCTAAAGCATAAATAATTTTCTGCATTAACAGTTTGCATAGTTTCCAAACTGCAACATCTGAAATGAGCAACGTCATTCCATTGTTCACAAAGCTTTCATACCAGAGACAGAAAGGGGGGGGGGGGGGGGGGGGTTGTGGGCTTTCAAGCATTTTTGCCTTCCTGTTCAGGCAATATTTGGAAATCAGAAAGATGTAAAGCAGAGTTACACAAATCAGACAAAACATCAGTTATCCACAAATCACAGCTATTGTGTACAGAGAAACCTGGTAGAGACCAAAAGCACTGTAGTTTATGTCCTAGTTCTTAAATCCCTTTTCTGCCCAGGAATTCCACATATTACACAGAACATTTTTTTTCTATGTGATATTCTGCTTTAGGTTTCTGCTTAAAGGCCAAGTTCACCTTAAAAAAAAAAAAAAAAAAAAAAAAATGCATTTTTTTGTTGCAGATCTCATGAGCCTGTAAAGCATTGCACCCTCAGCCAGCAGATCGCAGGTGTAAAGTCCAGGCTCCCTCAGACTGTAAGTAGAACTTTCTACTCGTACCTCCGGTAAGGGAAGGCAGCAAGATCAATTAACTACTAGAGCGCTCTCATAGTTCATTGAGAACTACAAGCCATCAACCACAATGGCAGACAGTAGTTGTAATTCATTCATATGCACCCACCTGGTTGAGCCATTGTTAAATTCTGACAGCAAGGAGAAGATCCCCTCTGCCTGTTATCACAAGGGGGGGCTAAAGTGGCAGCATGTAATTTAGTAACATGTTACTAAAAGGTGAACCTATCCTTTAATTTCCAAAACTAAATTGGAAAAGACATGGGGCAAAAATACTAGTATGCACACAGCCGCATCCATACACAAAGAAGCATACATCCTTTGGGCTTGTCTAAAGTTATTTTATCTTTCGCCCTCTTCATTCCAAAAAGAATGCAAAAAGAGAACATTGGTTGGGGAGATCACAAGCAAACTCTTCTTCATACAGCATACTTTTCATGGAAATCAAGAGATTTACCTACCTACAGGACAGCCTGAAGTACATTTGGGCTAGCCATAAAACATAATTTGACAGCGAGGAGAGGCCCTTAGTTACAATCTAAGGATAGCTTTGGATTCAAACATTCATCAGATACATGGACATCTGCTGGGACACAATTTAATGCTATCAAAAGAGACTAAATAAAAAAGAAACCTTGCATGTATGTGCAAGGACAAAGTGGACATTTAAAACAATTACTGGTGAAATGACTCCCCTGCCCTAGTAACAAGAGAGTCATTTTGTATGCTGAAACCAATTTATCCACAGTTTAGCGATTCCCAGAAGCAACCAAGGGGGTTATTTACGAAAGGCAAATCCATTTTGCACTGCAAGTGCACTTGGAAGTGCAGTCGCTGTAGATCTGAGAGGAAGATCTGAAATGAGGGGAAGCTCTGCTGATTTTATTGACCAATCATGTGCAAGCTAAAATGCTGTTTTTTTTTACTTTCCTTGCATGACCCCCTCGGATCTACAGCGACTGCAACTGAAAGTGCACTCTGAGTGCACTAGTAGTGGATTGGCCTTTCGTAAATACCCCCCCAAGAGTTTGGTCATGAGGTACATCGGATGTGAACAGGCTGCATATTGATAGATTATTGGTCAGCACACAAAATGGCATCCCAGTTGTTGCTTAAAAACACGGTCACCATTAGTGTAGGTTGAAACATTATATATACTAGTACAGGACAAAAGAAGCCCTACATGACATTCATAGCAGCAGCATTTATGTCCTGAATGAACATGAGTACAAGGGGTGAGATGAGGGTACAGTGTCAGTGCCAATCACCAGTGCGCCCTTACCCACCAATCCACTGGTCTTCACATCTGGATTCCAAAGTCCTGCAAATCCCTTTGCCTAGGTGTTGGGAGACTTTCTATTGAATGTCAAAGACCTGAGACTCAGGAATGGGAGCTGCAAGATGATTGGACCTGGAAGTGCTTTGTATGAAGCATCAAATCAGCGGATCAAAGGGAACCAGAAGGCGACAGCAGTGATTGATAATCAGGCAATACACTCATTTTACCCCTTCCACTAAATGGAAACATTTTAAATGGTAAAAACAACCATTGAACATTGGGTTATCTTGGTGACGCTAAAACAAAATATTAAAAGCAAAACATATAGTACAAAAATATTATCTGGGTGTCAGCCGCCCACAATTTTACAATTTTAGTGACATTCAGAAAGGTTTGTAAACTTTATGTACAGTACACATTCACCTTTACATTTTGTTTTTGCTCATGTCAGGTACAGTATACATAAGTTAATGTTCAGAATATGTTTATATAGCTACAAACTTATAGATATATAAACACAGGTATCAAGGAAAAAAAAAAAAATCTGCATGCGGTTTGGTCAGGTCCATCTTCATTCATCGTGGGCAGCACTTGTTCCTCTTACTTGACCTTGGTTGCGTAGCTGTGTACAGGGACAAAAAGGGAAGGTTAATGAAAACAAGCTCCATAAAACAACTCAGTTAATGTGATAAAGTCGAGATATTTGATATAAAGAAGGAAAAAGAAAAGGGATTAGTAAGGAAACGAATTGTGACAACCAGTATAGCGTAAAGTTGCTTTTAAGGCCAGATTCATACTGATGCAATTTCAGATGAAACTTGTGTCACACTGAACCGTATGACAATGGAAATAACATGGCTTCCAATGGTGTGTTCACAACAATGCAGCGCAGCTGTGATGCAACTGGGGCAGGGTCCTGTGCTACTATTGGTGCTATGCAGTGAGATTTTGTGGATCATAGACTTCAAAAAGAAAAGCATCAAAATCGCATCTACGTGTGTTTGATGCAATTTGTATTGTTTGTTAAAAGTCAGAGCCCACCGGTGTCCTAACATCCAGGAACTAATCTCTGCTGTGAGCACCCCATGTTGAGGGTTTGTGGCCTAGTATGGTTATGAAGAGACTGGGGGAGGGGGATGTTAGCGATTTTCGCCCCCTCCCTTTTATGTCCTGCCACACAGAAGGGATTGGGGGGGGGGGGGGATTGTTTGTCACATTTTCTGTTTCTTTGGATTTTGAGGGATCCCAATAATTTTTTTTTTTTTTTTTTTTTTTTTTTTTTTGGCGTGGGGTTCCTCCTTAAAATCCATACTGGACTCAAAGAGCCTTGAAGGGATTGAGCGTGGCCCCCTTTCTGGGATTTTTTTTATTTTCCAATATTTACTTTTTTGTTTATATTTCAATGACAGCAGGGATGACTCACGGTTGTTAGGACCCTGGTGGGTGGCAGCTCCTTAACTACCGATGAGTCATGGCAGACCCCATGATTCTTGGCAGACACCGGCCACGCCCCGGTGGCTCTGCTTTTCACCTCCACTGGCTGAGATTGGTGGCTAGTAAAAGTTTTTGTTTTATTTTTATTTTTAATCAAATTGCCTCTAGCTGAATTTACTCGGGACAAAATGATGTACTCCTGACGGGAGGTGAGCACACCGCTCCCTTCACCCTGTTCCCTAACCCTCCACCCCCCCCCCCCCCCCAACTTTCCCTTTCTTTTTCCGTCTCAGGTCTTCTCTCTTCTCTACTCCCTTCTTTCCATTTTTCCTTGCGGCTGGCTCTCTCCAGCCCGTCTCTGGTTTTATTTCTGCACAATCTGACCTTTTTATATGACCAGTTACTTCTGTGTTTTATTATTATTGCTCTTGTAAATTCATTGCACGAGGTATGAATAAATATGGGTGTCCACATCACCTGCCTATCTGAGGCAGTTTGACCTCCCTTACTCCCAGGAGCCCCGGGCGCAGCTGGATCCCATTGGGGCGTCTGGGTTGGGGGAGGCCCTCGCAGTTTGTGGACGAGCCGTGTAAACATTGACACTCCCTATACCCAGCCCTCGCTGCAGTAACTGTTTGTACCACTTTAATTTTTGCACTGCGGATTGTATATTTTCCACGTTCTTCTGCCCGGGTCGCCCTTTGTTGGACGCTCGGTCAAAATTTTTTATTCTTTTGTTTATGCCGTCTTAAAAACTCAATAAACCTTTATTGAACCTAAAAAACGACGTTGCCTATACACCATCGTTTTCTGAAAATGCTCCTGCAAAGCGCGGTTACGTACACCACGTACGACGGCACTCTGTTCCATTCAAGATCGCGTCATAACTTGCTTCTAAACACGCGCGGGTTTAAAAACATTGTTTTAGCGTACACACGATAATTTTTTATGACACAAAAAACGACATTCTGAAAAACGACAAAAAATTGAAGCATGTTCGAATTTTTTTTTTTTTTTCGTTTTTCAGAAGACATAAAACATTTTGCCCACACACGATCATTTTAAATGACGTTTTTTAAAACGTTGTTTTATTTCATCACAAAAAACTACCGTGTGTACGCGGCATCAGACATGCATTGAAAACTTAAAACTGCAACTGCACTACAAAATCGCATCAAAATAGTGCAGAACAAGTCTAGCCAAAATACTGCTGGACATAGGAACCATCCTTCCAAACAATGATGCTAGACACCAAAATTGCCTCCGTACCTGACATAACTTTACTTGTTGAATTTAATACAATGTAGTCTGCCATCTTCCGGTAAAATTTGATTCCAAAAATAGAAAAAACGAGTACATGCAGTACCTTGAGCCCCGGTCACACTTTGGCGAAGTAGAAACATGGGCAGAAACATGCGTTTCTGCAAGTGCACGAAAAACAAGCTAAAATGCGCAACACTCTTGCATTGCCATAATGTCTGAATGGCACCCCAACGTGGGTAGCAGTTGTGAATTTTCCATGCACAAAAAGGCACAAGACACAGCACTTATGGCTCAAAATTTGGTAAATTTGCTTCTTTAGCATGTTTTTGGTGCGCTGGGAGGCCCCTTCAAATAAATGGCGCCAATCCAAAAACAGGCTGTAAAAACATACAAAGTGTGAATCGGTCCTTAATGCAAAATTATGTAAGCACTGTGGTCCAGTCACAAACAGCAGAAAAGCCCACCTTGGTTGAACACTGCTGAAAAGTTTCAGTAGCCATTTTGTCTGATTTTACACAGCAAGCTTTCACTATATACGGACTATTGCAGTTACCCTTTTGAAAGGTTTGCAACTGATGAACTAGTGATCCTACTCGGGAGTCTGAAACACGCGATTGAGGGCCAGATAGAAACACTGACCTGTGACCATACCGTTCCGATTTAGCTAGACAAAGGGCAATAAAGCAAAGTTACCATACATTTTTATAGAAATAAAAAAAATCTATGGCGATAACCGTGCGATGGAAAAGCAACTTAATCATGTAAAGGAAAAGCACTATATTTAATTAGAGTGCACCTTGCACCATAATTACAAGATCTGCTTATTAAAATGTTGCTTGCTCCCCTAAGCCAAATGCAAAGAAATAAATGTGTTAACCTATTGCCGGAGTCTTTTTGCAAGTGCAATTTGTCACAGGAAAAATAGACCACTACTTAAAGCAGACCTTTACAGGTTGCATAATCCTGGCTGTCCCATTTACACATTTGAGCAGCAAGTGCCTTTTCCAGCAGATTTGTTTGCAATTCTTCATCCCTCGTTTAGGCAAGGTTGATGTTTGGCTCCTGGGATTACATCACACATCATAGACAGCCTCCTCGAGTTACTGCACATTCACAAGATGCGCTAAGGGGCCGGGTGTGACTGATAAGGAAGACATTGTTGGACTTGCTGCACAGGTAAGTGCATTTTTCTTGCACTGCTTTTACTTTTTTCAAACCTGGGTGAAATTACTCTTTAATAGATGGACCTTGCATTTGGGTTTAAGGTCCAGTTAAAGGCAGTATGAAAATCAAAATCAAACATATTGCAGCTTACCTTTTTTTTTTTTTAAAAAGGTCAAGCTGTCCATCAGAATGCATCTGTTACAGACATGACACAAACCATTTATCGCCGAGATGCATCTACAAAGTTAGCTTTTATATACAACTTTTATCCCAAAAGGAAAAAAGAGGTTTGCTGTAACTGGTATCTGGGGTTTGGCTTAAATTTTTTAGTGTAATTAAATCTGCTGGTACACCTAAGGGCCCTTTCACACAGGGCGGATCCGTGTGCAGGCTACGCTTTGCTCAGCAGGGATAGCTTCGTCGATCCCCACTGAGCAGGCAGATGACAAGTTTGTCTCTGCACACTGTGCAGGGACCAGCCTGTCAGAGCGCCGCTCTCACCTATGGGGGATAGGACGACGATGGACCATCGAGTCAGTTGTCACCCGATCCGCCAGATGGAAGGAAATTTAGGGTTTTTCTCCGGAGTGGAGCGGGTCGGATGTCAGCGGGCATGTCACCGCTGACATCCGTGGCTCCATAGAGGAGCACGGAGCGACCGTTCTGGTCTGCCTAAAAAACTGGCAGGCGGACCTCAACTATCCGCCCGTGTGAAAGGGCCCCAACACTTCCCTCCCCCAGACTTACAATGCTGTTGTCCAAAAAGTGACTCTGTCCTTTATCCAGAGTATGTACTCTAATACAGGAGGGGTCAGATCACAAGGAGAAAACAGGAGGAAAGAGCTTATAAAAAAGAAAATTAATGCAGCCACCACATCTAATGATTTCTAAGCTGCATTTTAGCTTTTGGGTTTAATACCACTTTAATGACTGCCACATTTTGAAATTTAATCTGTACATTTTATATATTGAACTACACCAATATTTCCAAAACCCTCAAGGATCTTCAACTTTACAGGAAGCAAACAGATAAGTAATGTAGTAGTGTAGTAAGGCAGGCAGAAAAAAGGTAATAAGGTTCCACAGAATGGTGCAGTTTGTGAGAAATAGAACAGGATTTAACCTGCACCATAGGCTTGAGTGGTATTGCAGAAAAAGGTCCATCACCTGATTTTAGCCCGCTACTTACACACATTAATACTGCCTCTGAGACTAAAGAGCAGGCTTTCTTAGACATCTGCAGCAGATGTGCCTCGAACGGCACCCTTCTTACGTATCTAAATGTGAAATGAAATGAAAAACTACTAAACAAAAAAATATATAAATACTGGAGACATTTAAGCCTTATCACAAAAAAATGCCTTCCAAATGGTTAAACAATAAGTAGAACTGCTTAAAGGATAAGGGAACAAATGTTTGATGCAGAAAATAGATTCTACCGTCAAGAAAGATTTTTTGTTTTCTTCTATACAAGTTGTAACGGAATGACCCGTGACAGACTGAGATTCTCCTATGTCTAGGGTCACCTTATGTCCACTAGGGCCATAGGGTGACAAAGAAATTATATCATGTATTGCAGAAGATGGGACATTAATAATAATTGCATCTGCTCCTAGACAATACATTGTCTATGGTACAAAGGTGTTCTTACTTGACATCTGTTACACAGGAGAGGGACATTACAAGCTTATTCAATGCTTAGCTCCAGCTATTGAAATGTTAAGTGAAGCCGGGCTTGTGAAAGACATTTCATTCTGTTGAAAAGGTGCTAATTACATCGGCTCCTGGAAGACCTTTCCATTTAGATGTATTGAATTAGCATGTCAATTATGTTTAGGAATGTATTGATACTCAGAGGTAAGAACCTTCCCTTTAGAGACAGTACGTCTGTCTAGATAATGTGATTGAGGTTCCCTTTCTGTGTGGGAAGATTATCTGCGATTGTGTATTATTCAAAAGGGAAAATCATTGTGTGACAGTATTTTGTTTTGCTGTCTTTATCTACAGAAATGTCATTCTCTCTGAGTTAAGTCTATTGATGATGCGGTGCCGACATGTCTAGCTACGGATTAGATAATTAGTCTCAGTGTGTGAATAGGGGGGTGGGGACTGCATTGTCCTGTGATTTACTGTACTGTATAAAAGAGCTAAGAAGAAACCATTAAAGTGTTCATATCTTTGAAACCAGTACCAGAGCTTGTGTCTCGGTTATTATGGGAAATGGAATGGATCCTGTATGCAGGATTGTCAGAGTGTGTCGGATAAGCTTGTCGTGGTTGGATGGAAGGTCGTAAACGGTGGTGACCGTTACACAAGTGTTGACCAGAGGGTTTGCTTTTAGACTGCAAGAGGGGTAAGGATTGACTCAATGAACAAAACTTTAGCACAAACCTTATTATGTAGCAATCAGAAAAGGAATATATAAAAAAGGAAACATACATTTATGCATGACACTTATCATGCCTTTGCCTACCTATAAAATTCTTCTATGGGGTCACACTCTGGCATGAAACGTGGCATCAATACTTACCTTCTTCCATCAAGGTTCTGGATGGCACCTAGTCACATTATTCATATGTGCTGTGGCCCAATTCATCCCTATAGGTGAGCCATACTTTAAGGCTGTCATGGGAATGGCTGCCCATGGGAATGAATGGGACAACAGACGCTAGCATAACAAGGAATCTACTGGGTATGACATCGGAGTTGATCAGTTATTAAAGCAAGGTGAGCTGCACTCCAAGGGCTGAGGGAAGGGGAATTAGGGGACAACTTGTTCATACCATGTACACATGGAGCTGCATTTTTCTGAATTACCACCATACCACTGTATGATTTCAACAGGGCACATGGAAAATAGTTTTTGAACATACCCCAATCAGCAATAGAAACTCATGTTGTCTCAAAAGAAACGTGACAAGCTTTTTATTACAGAAAGCAAATAGACGTTCTAAAGCTATACTTAGTAGGAAACTTAACCAAGGTCCTCTATGGGCTGTGGTTTATTACAGTTATGCCAAAGGCGCCATTATTCCACGCCAGTCCATAATGTTAGCCTGTAAGCTACTTCTGGCTGAAGATGGGACTCAAATAAATTAGGCTCGACAAAATAACAAGCCATAGCAGACACTCGCTAAAGTCTAAAAGTTCTACTACTGTGAATAATACAAATATTCCATATGCGTGCAAAAGGTTCCTCCTACTCAGCATGAAATTACTGGAAAGTGGAAAGCTCATGAATGAAGTATTAAAAACCAGCTCGTAAAATTCCCTTTGATTTATAGTGTAAACAGCAGCAGCCATAAGTAACAAGGAATAGAATACAACTGGCTGTGTTTGGTTCTTGCCATCAAAGTGTGGGTAACATATGGGAAATAAAAACGCATGCCCAGTCTTGGACAACAATCTCAGCAACATCATGTTGCAAATCAAAGTTTCTAGGAGAGAAAAAATAAACACATAAACCCTGAGAAACATGAGGGCTGCCATTCCTAACTACCTTCAAACAATGCTAGTTATCTGGCTAGCTCTGCTTTAAATACTTGAGTCACGGACCCAGAACAAGTTTGCTAAATTCAGCATAACAGCCAGACAATAACACCTCAGAAGAGCTCAGCAATGGGGGCACAGGCCGCTTGTTAAAAGACTAAACAGGAGCAATGAGAACCACCCCCCTCTCCTTCAAACATTTAGAGGAATGCACCCAATTCTTAAGAGCATACAAAATTACTAACTAAAAATAAAAATAAAAATCTAAAGTTTGAAAAAGCAAATGCAATTATACAAATGGAGTGCAACCCGTGAAATGAAGCTTCTACCTATTATGCCAATGTTGTAGCGTACATGTTTTACTATATGGATAACTTTTTATTCTACTAATAAGAAATGCAAGTGACACGTGCAAATAATATTCTTACTGCTTCTAATTCCTTTTGTGTTTCATCCTCCATCCTTCTTATGTCTTCCATTGTTAGGTCAATCCACTTGTCAATCCAACAGAACAACTGACGATGAAAGTTTGTGAATATTCGTTTTTCTTGCTTAAGGGAGAAAAAAAAAAAAAAGAAAAAAGAAAAAAAAAAGTGATAAAGCGGTATTCATCAAATTTGACACTAGTGATATATTACAATGGGATGCACAAGGTGTTTAATAGCTGTGAGAAGAACTCTACATTGTGATTTCAGCGAGGACAGAAAATAAGACACCCTTTTAAAACCACCGATCTGTAGTAGAAGAAAACATCCACACTTTACCTTTTAAAGATCATAAATACAGTAACATAAAAAGTTAACACTGCAGACACCCTCTATTTCTGTAAATCATGGCAAAGGTATCCTGGTCTGCAGCGCCAAAGTTTCTATGCAAATAACTTTTCTGAAAGTGGATTTTTAGGTATTTCTAGGCATGCCCTCAAGGCTCCACATGTCAGTGCCTGGGCTTCTGGGTCTCGCTTTAGCAGATCAGAGCACCATACAGGAGATCCAACAGGGCTTTTTACTTACTTTTTTGCTTTCTTGGAGCACATCATTGGACACAGGAGAGTTAATTCATAGACACTCTGGGTTATGCGTCGCTTCAATGCGAGTGGACGCTGGCAAATAGCAAAGCTCGACTCGGGACCGATACCGATTATTTGCGGGAAGTACTTGTACTCGCACAAATACCCCCGATACCTAAATAGAATACTCCCCCCCCCCCCCCCCCCCCGCATCGATACCTAAATAGAATACTCCCCCCCCCCCCCCCCCCCCCGCATCCCTAAATAGAATACTCCCCCCCCCCCCCCCCCCCGCATCGCGCCAACGCATCGAAAGCCGCCGCATGGGTTAAACGGCATGCGGGAACATCACAGCTTTCGCGGGCAAAACAGCTATTCAAATGAATGCTGTGATTTTCTCCATGCGCGGCTTTTGGCGGCAAAGGTATGGGGGACATGGCTAGAGGGACATGGCTGCATATGTGAGGGACATGGCTAGAGGGACATGGCTGCATATGAGGGACATGGCTGCATATGTGAGGGACATGGCTGCATATGTGGGGGACATGGCTAGAGGGACAAAGCTGCATATGTGGGGGACATGGCTAGAGGGACATGGCTGCATATGTGGGGGACATGGCTGCATATGTGGGGGACATTTAAAAAAAGTATCGGTATCGGCAACTACTTGGAAAAAAGTATCGGTACTCGGTCCTAAAAAAGTGGTATCGGGACAACCCTACTTGACTCAGTTTCGGCAAAACCCTTCTCTCTCCCAGCATTGCCTTGAAATAGAGACCTGTGTCCTTTGATGCACTTTTTACAGGTAATGTCCATAATTGTACACCACAAGAGAGTTAAGCTGCCAAAATGAAAAAACATGCTTTACACAGAAGACACAAAAATGCTTGATACCTGGATAGTTGAGCCACTTCATGTTTAAGGGCAGTTACCAAGAAACCAAACTTACTAAGCAAAGGGCCAGTTTACTGTCCTTCAGGGGGGCCAGACTGTGGCCAGTGAGAGTAGAAAATGTTCTGCCGTCAGTCGGAGAGAACAATGCCCTGTTTTTGGTATTAGAGAAATAGTGTTCCATTGCTGGGGTCAGTAGGAGGAATAGTGTCCATCATTGAGGGGAGTGGGAGGAATATTGTTCCATCACTGTAAAGAACAGCGGTGCATTGTTGGGGTCAGTAGAAGGAATACTGCCCCAAAATTTGGGTCGGTAAAAGAAACAGCATCCCATTATTGGAAGGAACAGTGCCCCATCACTGAAGCCAGTGGTAGGAATTATGTCCCATTGTAAAACATCAGTGGGAGGAAGTGTAACCCGAGGGCCAGATAAAGGCAAAGGGCTGCATATGGCCTCCACGGTTGCAGTTTGGAGACCACTGCTATAGACCATGTTCAATGAAGTAGTTTTAATATTGATGGAAAATTTCCCATTACTCAAACCTGACAAACTAGAATCTGAGCGCTACTATGCAGAGCTGCACCAGATTGTGTGCTCCACTTTTGGGAAATGGTATCCAATGTATCTGTCAAAGCTTATTCTTATAAACCTTGAATTCTGAGCGGTACAGATTACATTTTAAATTCCATAAATGCAGAAATTACATACAAAATGGTACATACAAAAAAAAGGTGAGAAGAAAAAAAAACACTATCACTAACAACATGTAAAAAGGAGGTAATGAATGCATCTTACCTTCTGAATAAAATTTTCTATTTTATTTTGAAGCCCCCACCATCTAAACTTTATTGTTACTAGTTTATAAGCACACATGCGTGGACAGTCCTCAGAGTTAGCCAATTCCTTCTGCAAAAAATAGAAAATAAAGTTTAAATCTGGTGAAATTGCAATTCTTAAATTATACCTTTAGGCCCCTTTCACACATACAGGCCATTCACCAATAATTTCATTAGTTCAGTTACGTCTTTTCAAAAGAAAAATTATGGATGACGTTTTCATCAGCTGATCATCAGATTTTCATCAGTTTATTTACATCCACTACTAAGCTTTTGCCTAAAGCTTGCCTTCACATAGGCATAAGCATCTAACTGGCAGCACTTAAAGTAGTATCCTTACAAAACTAGAACAGAAGAGTGATGCTGAATAGCCCATAAAGCACCGACACTCCTGATGGAATGAGCCTTAACCAAGAAGGAACCTTGGGCCTGAGACATTAGCTGATTAAATCTGCCTATAAAGAGTGGATCAAGAAGCATCCTAAGCTTTGATGACCCTCATGCAGAACAGTGAATCCAATTGTCAAAACAAAGCTGCGGATTTCAGGTAACCCCAAGCAGCTCAAATATCCAAAGTGTGAAGCACCTTCTCCTTAGGATTAGGACAAAATGTGTCAACACAATGTCCGATTCATGTGAAACAAAGAAACTGCCTTAGGTAGGGAAAAGGATTGAGGCCTTGACAACACCGCATCCCGGTGAAGAATCAGGAAAATGCAGTCAACTCTGAGATCATGCAAGCGTAGGGAATGGCTGTCAAAAAGACATTGCACATGGAGTGTTTTGGAGAGGTTAGAAATGAGTAGAAGACCACAAGACCAAATAAAAAAGTTTCCCACCAATTTATGCCACACCCCGCACAAAGTCTTTAGCCAAGACATAAGATATGATAGGTCTCGGAAATGGCACTGCCAAAGCAAAGATCTGCCTCACAACATACTGTGGGGACGAAACTTACAAACGTCACACCTTGCAACTAGGGTTGTCCCGATACCACTATTTTAGGACCGAGTACAAGTACCGATACTTTTTTTCATGTACTTGCCGATGCCGAATACCGATACTTTTTTTAAATGTCATGTGACAGTTTTCAAACAACAATACAGACTAAGGACATTTTCTTTAGAATTATGAAGAACTCTAACTCAAGACATTATAAAAGAATAAAAAGGAGTAAAAATGAATAAAACATTTTTTTCTTGTCACGCAGTAGTAAAAAACGCAATGAATTTTCACAGAATATGTTGATAAATACAAAAAAAGTATTCTATTTAGGTATCGGGAGCATTTGCGCGAGTACAAGTACTTCCGCAAATACTCGGTATCGGTCCCTATACCGATACTAGTATCGATATCTGGACAACCCTACTTGCAACATAAGCCTTCCATGTACAATGGTATCTTTCAGAAGATCAACTTTCTAGTCTTAAGGTAGGTATCAACAATAGACATTTCTATTTGGCTTGGAACCGTGAAACTTTGGAATAGAAGCTGTAAGACCTTTCTTCTCCAAGCACAGGTGTGAGGATTCCTCAAGACCACAGTTTTTCCCGGGCCCCATAAAAAACTGCCTCCAATTTCTCATAATAAAGTAGGGGCCCTGCTCTGGGGACTGCCACATGCTTCACTGATCTACAGTGGCATTCAACTTTATAATTCAAGGCCCACAGGCCCCGTCCAGATTCAGCAACCTGCAGGGCCATCAAGAAGTCCACTCCACTCGAGGGAACACTAACCTGGACCCATATAGCACCCTGCTAGAGTGGTCACCAGATACTCTGTATTCCAGAGATCAATGTCTAAGTGCTATAGTTTTAGTAAATCTCCCCCTCTGAGTCTACAGGACAGGCCAATATAAAAGCTTGCCTATAAAAGGTGAAAACATACATGAAAAACCACAGAAAGCATGTTGTAAGAGAAATCTGTAGGCTGACACTGTTGAATTCTTTCTGAAAGTGCCAGTTCCCTGATGCTTTGATCTCAATATTCCCTGAGCGTCTGAACTGAAACAAAGTATAGATATATGAAGTTCTGACCTTTCTGGTATGCTTGTTCCCAGTCAGTGACTCAGAAGCACTAAAACCAGACAGCCAGGCAACTAGCATTTTCATGAGGTGTCCAGCAACAGCAAAGCACATTTCTCTTATGAGAGGTGTCACGCTTTAAAGCATCCTTATGTGAAGTCTAAATATGCTTCATAGGTAATACGTTTGTATACCCTTGTGCATCAAAAGGAAACCTGGTAAGGGTAGAACACAATGGAGAGGTAAATGCCTAAGCTGTTTTTGAAAGCAGAATTTCTAGGGCGGTCATCTGCAAGGTCCTTCCAGGCAGGTTAGGTCAGCGAGACATAACTGTGTGAGACCAGTGTTGCATCTATGGGCAACTGGACGTAAATGGACAAGTCCATTTATATCGAGCTAGCTCAAATCCATCACTTTTCATTGAGGAAATACAGAAAAAGAAGCAGCCCTTTAAGTCCTTTTTTTTTTCCCCAGGGCCTGAAGGGACACAGAGATAGGTGGGTGTTATTGGGACGGCAATAACTGACAGGTGGGCCTGAATGGAAAGCCTATGTGAAAGGGATATCATTCTTGCTTCACTACTTAGTGGGGCAATGACCCTGAACAAGAATGCCGCCAGTGAAATCAGAATTTCAATACTTGGTTCAATTGAAAATTACAGAGTTACAAAGTTGGCAAGATTGAATAAAGACAATCGTCCATCCAGTTGAACCCATGTGGGTGTGGAAGGGTGTGTGCGTGTGTTTAAAAATAGTATTGTAAATGAAAACTTCACAGCTTCTACCCTCAATTACAAGTCAGCAATGGCATCTTCCATAATGCGGTTCTGACACTAGCTGTGTGTTGTGTATAGCCTGTACAGGTAGTCAGACTTTCAGTAGGTGGCAGCAGAGTAAAGAAATCTAAAACAGGTAAAACTAGTCTAAGGCTCTGTTCACACTGCTGCAAAACTATTTTGATCCAAATTTCAGTGAGATTACGTAGTGCTACTTGGATGCAACTTTGATAAGGCTTGTATATTCTATGGGGCTAAAATCATTCTGTGCTGAGTCGCATTAATGTGAACGGACTTTCCCTTGTAATGCGATTATGCATTCAAAGAAGCACGCCAAGGTCTACTGGAGTCTGTAATATACTTATTTTCCTAGTTAGGATTTTTTAACCTTAACTGATACACTTTTTAGTTTGTGATCAATATTCAGTAGCCAATGCGTTAACCAAACAGCCAGGGAAAAATGTCTAAAGCCAGCCATAACGGTTCAAATCTTCAGATTCATCAGGAACCAGCCAAGATTCAAAACATGTATGGGCAGTATGGGCAGGCTGAAAGTACCCAGGATGATCAACTTGGTTACAAACAGCCTGCCAGATTTTACATGCTGTTCTAGCAGCTATTAACCACTTGCTTACTGGGCACTTATACCCCCCTCCTGCCCAGGTGATATTTCAGCTTCCGGCACTGCATCGCTTTAACTGACAATTGCGCGGTCGTGCGACGTGGCTCCCAAACAAAATTTACGTCCTTTTTTCCCCACAAGTAGAGCTTTCTTTTGGCGCTATTTGATCACCTCTGCAGTTTTTATTTTTTGCGCTATAAACAAAAAAGAGCGTCAATTTTGAAAAAAAATGCAATATTTTTTACTTGTTGCTATAATAAATATCCCAATTTAAAAAAAAAAAAAACGAAAAAAAAACAAAAACACGTTTTTTTCTCAGTTTAGGGCGATACGTATTCTTCTACATATTTTTGGTAAAAAATAAAATAAAAATAAATAATCGCAATAAGCGTCTGGTTTGCGCAAAATGTATAGTGCCTACAAAATAGGGGACAGAATTATTTTTTATTTATTTTTTTACTAGAAATGGCGGCGATCTGCGATTTTTATTGGGACTGCGACCTTATGTCGGACACTTTTGACACATTTTTGGCATCATTCACATTTATACTGCGATCAGTGCTATAAAAATGCACTAATAACTGTATAAATGTGATTGGCATTGAAGGGGTTAACACTAGGGGGTGAGGAAGGGGTTAAATGTATTCCCTGCATAGTGTTCTAACTGTGGAGGGAGGGGGGGTGACCGATCTGTGTCCCTATGTACAAGAGACACAGATCGGTCTCCTCCTCTCCAGAGACAGGACGCTGTCTCTGTGTAAAACGGCAATGAGAGATGATCTCAAATCTCATTCGCCCACTCCGATTGGCCGTTCGCGGCGATCTGTATGGCCAGTGTTCAAGAGACACGGCCAACACAGTGTTTCCCCGCAGCGCGCTCTGGAGCGTGCACAGGGAAGCTGCTAGTGACAAGCCGTCAATTGACGGCTTGTTGGCAATTTAGATCTGCGCTAAAGCCGTCATTCAGCTATAGTGCGGATCTCAAGTAGTTTATCACTGTGTTCTCCTGGCGAGGGTGGCTTCCCTCATAGGGAGAACACAATGGCTCAGCGGGAGACATTCCCATATCAACGCCATCTGTGCTGAAGGGAATCTAGCAAATCTTTCTGCAACCTGTGGTTGCAGGACAGAAATTTGCTCCATCCAAGGCCGGCCTAAGCGGCTTTGACTAGAATGACTGGCACTCTGGTACTTGCAGTCCCTCCTCCTGGAATTTTCAACACTGCAACTAATCTAGTTTGCAGAGAGAATGAATTGAGAAGCAAAAAAATGATCCAGTAAAGGTGGACCAAACAGCTTATTAAAAAGATCAGATGTGTTCAAGCAGACAGGAAGTTTGCAACTGCTCAGATAACCACTCTATACAAACAAGGGACATCCCTAAACACACAAGCTCAACCTTGATTGGCTACAGCAGAGGTCAGCAACCTTTGAATAGTTTGAAGACTGAGATGGGCAATAATTCACTCAGATTTGTTTTCGCTTTTTACCTTGTTTTAGTTAATAGAACTGTTTTGTAAGGTTTCTGTATAACTGAAACATACAACATCTGCTGCCTAAAATGGACTTGTATAATTATTTATCTTTTTTATTACTATGAGTACCTTCTCAAACTGTATTTTACACCAGCGGTGATGTCTAATGTGTGTGGCTCCTGATACAAAATATGTTTTCCCATGTAACCGGTTACGTGATATGTATATTTCCCTTTGTACATTGCTTACATATGGCAATAAAAAATAAATAAAAAAAAATCTCAGAAGTTGGTAGTTCCACCAGACTTGTCCCTTCTGCATTCATTTTGGTATCTTCATTGCTTATCAGTCAGGCCACATTAAAAAGATTCCCAGAGTGTGAAGTATTGCATGATAGAGATAGATAGATAGATAGATAGATAGATAGATAGATAGATAGATAGATAGATAGATAGATAGATAGATATCTCTATGCACATTTGTGAGGTCAGGCACTGATGTGGAAGAGAAGACCTGGCTCACAGTCTCTGCTCTAATTCATCCCAAAGGTGTTCTATCGGGTTGAGGTCAAGACTTTGTGCAGGTCAGTCAAGTTCCTCTACCCCAAAATCGCTCATCCATGTCTAAATGGTCCTTGATTTTTTCACTGGTGCACAGTCATGTTGGAACAGAAGGGGCCATCCCAAAACTGTACCCACAAAGTTGGGAGCATGAAATTGTCCAAAATCCCTTGGTATGCTGATGCCTTAAAAGGGGTTAGACAAAAAAAATTATATTTTTTTAAAAACAAACATGTTATACTTGCCTCTACTGTGCAGCTCGTTTTGCACAGAGTGGCCCAGATCCACGTCTTCTGGGGTCCCTCGGCGGCTGTCTCTGGTCCTCCCTGCAATAACTACACACATTCATGCGAGAGAGCTTGCATTGTGTGTAGTCCTTGCAGGCACGCCCCTGTGATACAGCTTGCGGTATCACTTGGCCCCACCCCTTGGCACGCCGCGTTACTGGATGTGATTGACAGCAGCGCCAGCCAATGGCTGTGCTGCTTTCAATCCATCCGCTCTAGCCAATCAGCGGTCAGGCTGAGCAGCGAAGAGGATGTCGTGAACCGAGCGCGGGACTTTCAAGGGGTCAGGTAAGTATAACAGGGGCCGGTATACTCTGAAGTTTTTTCACCTTAATACATAGAATGAAAAAAACATTGTCCTTTACAACTCCTTTAAGAGTTCGCTTAACTAGAACTAAGAGGCCAAGCCAAACCTCTGGAAGAAAAAAAAAAAAACACACACATAATAGTGGTTTTGTTACAGCTCCTCCACATACACACACCTACTTTGATATAGTTTATCAAATTATATAGAAAGACAGAAATGCGGCCAATTACCTTCCAATTAGGTCCCAGGGGTCCCCTTTTTGTTTTAATAGACTGAAAAAGCGCAGGGTCCTCATCTGCTTTGTAATCCTGCAAAACAAGCATAGTACAGTAATAAAGTTAGGGTGCATGTCCCATATAAAAGAATGAGGTTTAGGAAGAAAACAAAATAGCTTTTTATGTACATGGCAATGTCACTCTGTCATAGTAAAACATGAGGTTTGAGACTTCTGGGATGATTTATGAAAACTAAAGGAAAGGCTGAGCGAGTGCCCAGAGCAGGCAGTGAAAAAACAGCGGCAAGGACATTTACATAGAACATTTATTTTAGTTACCTATATTTTAGTGTACCTATATATATATATATAATATATATATATATATATATATATATATATATATATATATATATATATATATATGTACACACACACACACACACACACACGATAGGATGGAAAAATCAGATGTAACTGCACGTCATGAAATAGGCTGGAAAAAAAAAAGTTTTGCTCACTGGAATAACCTTCAAATTAAAATTAGTCATGATTCAGCCAGAGACAAAACAGTTAATTTAGACACACTAACAATTCAGTGTCTAGGAAGGCCAAATGTGCGATTTGTGTGTCCACACTACTAGGAAATCTTGTGCGTTTTCCCGAGATGCCCCAGACTACACAACAATGTGCCAATTAGTAGTGAGAATTCTCACTTGGGCTCCGTTCACATCCGTTTTTGGGCATTTTTCTGCTCGATGCCTCAGCTCTAAAAAACACCCAAAAAAAAAAATCCCATTATTTCAACGGCCCCTGTTCACATCTGAGCCTTCTGTCACCTGAAGAAAAAATGCCAGTTGCCCAAAAAAGTACATGAGCTTTTTGTTTGGCAGATTACAGGCGTTTTACTGCTTTTACATCGGTGACGCTTTGAGCTTCAAAACGCCTTTACAAAAACGCTGCAAAAAACTCCCCATTTTTTTTTAAGTTAGACCTACCGGTAACTTGTTTTCCAAGAGTCTTTCAGGACAGCACCTGTGAGTGTAGCTCCACCCACTAGGAAAAAACCAACTCCACCAAATTTTAAAAAGGAGGCTTCTCCCTACCAGGGCCGGCACTACCACTAGGCGGATTAGGCAGCCGCCTAGAGCGCACTGCCACCTAGAGCGCAAATGTGGCTGTTCTGTTTACACAGCTCTCTGTTGTGGAGATGACACAGCCTTGTGTGTCGAGCCGGGTGTCCGTATAACAGGACAGACGAGCGCGAGGAGGAGGAGGGAAGGAGTGCGGTGACGGCGCGGTTCATCGACTTAGGAAAAGAGAAGCATTTTGGTGGAGCCGCTCTGCATTACAAGTGTATGGAGCGATCTGCGCTCCCCTCCTATTAACAGTATACAGAGCAGAGCAGCCTGAAAGTGTCTTCCGCCAGCTCCTCATCCTCGGCACACACACTAAAGTCCTAGCTGGGGGGGGGGCGCCCACAGATCCTGTGTATAAGTATACACACAAGTGGAGGAAAATGCAGAGACTGGTGTTTACAAATGGCGCCCTATTACACTACACTGACCCCCCCGAACCTTTACATTGCAGCACATCCACCCCACAGACTGTTCTGCACACACTCAGCCCGCCCATTACATGGCACAGTAAATCGTTCCTTCGCTTACTGCAACTTTTCAGGATGATTTGATTGATATCAGCCCAGCGTTCAGTTCAGCTCTTCCTGATAACCCCCGAGCTCCCTGGAATGTCCCCCTCCCCTGGTCACAGCACGGCAGGTTGGAAGCAGGGGATGTGGTTGAGTGTCCAGCTACACAATGTTATTACTGTTATCATTGCTGTGCAGGGTGGTCAGTGTGTCGGCTCTCTTTAGGTTTCCTTTTTCTGCTGGTGACCAGGCTGCTGCTCACTACTAGTCCATATGGATTCTCCTGGTTACTGCTGATACTAGTGCAGTATTTGCTACTGTAGAACTGGGCTGTATTTTCCTCCACTTGCAGCATCTGAAAACAGTATTTTCTCCTCTACCTTCTACCAGCAGTCCGCAGCTGCAGGAAGAAAATATAACCAATCAGTTCTAGTAAATCCTGCCCCCCCCCTCCAGAGGTCTGTACACCCGCTGTGCCCATTATGAGGGGTTCCCACCATCCCTGTGCTGAGTTCCCAGGTCTGTACACCCGCGGTGCCCATTATGAGTGGTCCCCACCATCCCTGTGCTGATTTCCTGGGTCTGTACACCCGCTGTGCCCATTATGAGTGGTTCCCACCATCCCTGTGCTGAGTTTCCAGGTCTGTACACCCACTGTGCCCATTATGAGGGGTTCCCACCATCCCTGTGCCGAGTTTCCAGGTCTGTACACCCGCTGTGCCCATTTATGAGGGGTTCTCACCATCCCTGTGCCGAGTTCCTGGGTGTGTACACCCGCTGTGCCCATTATGAGGGGTTCCCACTGATAGGCTGCACTGATGAAGGTGGCACTCCATATAGGTGTCACTCAGTGCCCATGGGCACTTAAAGGTGCCTTAAATTATCTGTGTACATATCCCCTGTACAGGGGCAGCGCTACCTATAGACAAGGTAGGCGCTGGCCTAGAGCCCAAAAATGTGGTTTCGCCTAGGGTGTCAAAAATTCTTGCACCAGCCCTGCTCCATACAGCTTGTCAGTTGTAGCAGAGTACCTCCAGCCCAAGCAGAACACATAATCAGAATATGGTTAGTCACAGCATATATAAAACAAGAAAGGGGCAGGTCATGGCTGTCCTGAAAGACTCTTGGAAAACAAGTGTAGCACTTACCCCCGAAGGAGCTGCTGGTTTGTTTTGGGTGGAATGTTACCTCTGTTTTTCCGCCGTCTAGGGTACTTAATGAGAGTGTATTAAATTGAACGTCTTTTATGTGCTTTTGATACCCAGCTGGGTAAAAACAGAAGAACTTGGTGAAAAGTGAAGCGATAGTAGAATTGAAAAAATAGCAGATCCAGGTGTATGTAAATGGCAAACAGTCCTGCTTCCAACGACAAATTATGTCGCACCACTCTAGCTGGAGTGGATATAGCGCACCTGGTCATGCCTCTCTCACAAGCCTGGCAGCCAGATTGTCACTCGAACGTGGGGTTAAGTTTCTGCCACAGACCTCCCAATGGTTGAACACAATGGAGACAATAGTGGTCCAAAATCCTCCTTAACAGATTTGACACTCGGATCTCCTTCAGGTAGTTTTAGTTTGGTTACCCACTGATAGGCTACCAACTTCCAGCCTCTCAGTACCCGTTTTCCCTGGTCCCGATGAATAGTCAGGCTCCTCTTGGAACACCAGCCTCTCTTGGCGCTCCTCAAGCAGACTCTCCACTGGACAGCTTCCTCCAACAGGATGGACAGCTCAGGACCTCCTCAGATCGGGGACCCAGTCGATTACTGGGCCCCAGCCGCAGCTCAGTTGCTCCGGGCTAACATGGCCCAGGAACACTGCGCAGCACACACACCCCAGCCCGGAAGGTCATTTTGCCGGGGTGCCGTGGTATGGCTACCCAGAAGGTGAGCGCCACACGGGAAGACGACCCAAGCAAAATAGCGTCTGCCACATATATACCCCTCCTCAGCGAGGAAAACCCCTCCCGATAGGCCGATGTGGAGAAATATCCAAATCCTTGACTCTACTGCTGCCACCTGTCGTCCTGGGGTGTTACCCAAATTTGAACAGATTAACCTGGTCAGAGTTACTTAACTTTCTGACCCCCTCTAAATTTACACTAGCACTAGTTCTGAAAAGTAACCAGGCGCTACACAAGTTACCGGTAAGTTCAACTTGAATTTTCCCTAAACGTCTTTCAGGACAGCACCTGAGAGGATAATCAAGACTTGCCAACTAGGGAGGGACAACAGGCTGCAGGACCCTTCTACCAAATGCCTGATCACCGGCTAACAGAAGATCCAGTCTAATGATGGACAACTCTTTACTCTTTCTGGAGTAAGATCCGAAAGCTCCATTTTGTATCCCTCGGCCAGCATGCCTAGAATAAATGGGTTTTGTGTCATGCTTGCCCTGTGATTAAGGAATTTCTGAAACCTTCCTTCCACTGGCAATGACGAATCAATGCGATTTATTGGTTGGCGCAGGAAGGTGGAAAGGACATTCCCTCTGCCTTTGCCTCTTTGTGCCGCCCAATTCCTTCTCTTCTCTTGGGGTTTATTGCCCTGTTCCCCAGTCATTTTTTCATGTTGAAAAGTTAGACTTACCGGTAACTTGTTTTCCATGAGTCTTTTAGGACGGCACCTTGAGAGAGCGTGGCTCCACCCACTTGACAGGAAACTTCCAACAAACTTCTTAAAAAGGGGAGGCTCCTTGCACTTAGTAGTAGTAGAGAAACCTCCGGCCCAAGCTGGAACACATAATCAGCGTATGGTTAGTCACAGCATAATATTCAAAATAATAAGGGCAAGTTGCTGCTGTCCTAAAAGACTCATGGAAAACAAGTTACCGGTAAGTCCAACTTGACTTTTCTCTTATCGTCTTTCAGGACAGCACCTTGAGAGGATAACAGACTTACCCACTTTAGGGAGGGACCACAGCCTGCAAGACCTTTCTGCTAAAAGCCTGATCACTTGTTGACAGAAGATCCAGTCTGTAATGACGGACGAACGCAAGGTAACTTGACCACGTAGCCGCCTTGCAGATCTGATCTGGGGTGGCACCAGCTATTTTTGCCCATGTAGTGGCCTGAGCTCTAGTAGAGAGTGTGCGCTAATTCCCAATGGGGGAGATAGCCCTGCTTGGGAGTAGGCTTCCAAAATAGTGTTTAGCCATCTAGCTATTGACCCCTTAGATGCTTGGTGGCCCTTTTTTCCTGAAAAAATTATGAACAAGGAGTCTGAAGACCGAAAATCCTTGGTCACTTCAAGATAATGTAGTAAGGTTCTTCTCACATCCAACATGTGGAATTGGCGTTCCTTCTCCCTTGACGGGTTAGAGAAGAAGGACGGTATGACAATTTCCTGCCACCGGTTGAGGGCTGACGCCACTGTAACGGATTGACCCGTGACAACCAGAGACTTTTGAAGGATGAGAGATACTCCTGTGCCAGCGGCACTAATAACTCCTGGGTCTAAGTCCACCCTGTGCCCTTTTGGGCGTAGGGTGGCTAATAGAATCATAATTCATGTATTACATGAGATGGGACATTAATAATAATTCATGTTTGCAAGATGTCTTGAGATTTCACAAGTTGTTGGCTATTCAATGTGGGCACACATGCTTTTGAAAGGTGTTAATTGCATCTACTCCTAGACATTACATTGTCTATTGTATAAAGGTGTTAATTCAGGTCTGCTGCTAGACTTTTCAATTGTCTGATAACACGGTTTAAAGCCTATTGATGCCCAGGTGTCAAGACCCTTTAGAGACAGTACGTCTGTCTGGAGTTGAAAGTCAAGACATTGTGCGATTGTATTTTATTGATAAAGGAATGCGATAGATCGTCAGTATCGGTGCCGAAATGTCTGCATCGTAACTAGCCATAGTGGATGATTAGGGGGGTGGAGATGGCATTGTCCTGTGATTAACTTTAACGTGCTGTACTAGATATAAGCAAGCTAAGAAACCAATAAAGTGTTCATTCATTTGGAAACAAGTACAGAGCTTGTGTCTCGTCTTGATTATGGGAAATGGAATGAATCGTGTATGCAGGATTGTCGCAGTGTGTCGAATAAGCCTGTCGTGGTTGGATGGAAGGTCGTAAACGGTGGTGACCGTTACAGCCACTATCAGTAGAAAGTCTGGATCAGTCTTTAGTACAACCCTGTCCATGTAGACGGATAAGAAGGGTTTCTTTATTGACAGGGCGTGTAGCTCACTGATTAGTTTTGAGAGTAAGGTACTTCAGAGAAAACGTCTTGTAGCGGTTTAAAGGGTCCCTTAGATAGTGTCTGAAGAACCACTGACAAATCCCAACTGGGGAAGTGTCTCACGGGAGCTGGTCTGGATCTAGAAAGCGCCTTAAAATCTTGAAACTAACGGCTCTGAAGATATAGGCCTTTCCAGAAAAACTCCCAATGCGGCCATCTGCAATTGAAGTGTCCTGACTGACAAGCCTTTTTCTGCTCCATTCTGAAGAAATTCCAGAATTGACACTAGATTTTTCACCACTCTATTAGACGAGTGACTCCAGGAGTTGTAGACCTTCCAGTATTTAGCATAGAGCTTCGTGGTAACCACCTTTCTACTGGAAAGCAAGTTAGTCACAAGTGGTCGAGACCTTTTCGTCTCAATAACTGCTTCTCAGATACCACGCCGTGAGGCTTAGACAGGCCACCTCCGGATGGTATATTGGAACCTGTAGAAGCAAGTCCTGCCAGAGCGGCAGCCGCCAAGGCGGCCTGACTGCCATTCGAAGAATGGTGGTAAACCAAGCCCTTTTTGGCCAGAATGGAGTAATTAGAATTACTTCCACCTTCTTCTTCTGAATCTTTCTCAGTACCAACAGAATTAGTTGAAATGGAGGGAAGGCATAAGCCAGCTGGAAGTTCCAAGGCTGTATTAATGCATCTGTTCCCTGAGAACTGTCGTTTCTGTGAATGAAGAAAGACCGGAAGTTGCATATATTTTCTTCTGACGCAAATAGGTCCATTTGTGGTTGGCCCCAGGCTCGGATGATCAATGTGAGTGCCATAAAACACTCCTTTGTCAAAAGATTTGTGACAGTGAAGATTGAGTCCATACAGAATTTTTTGTATAGGACTGAACTGTTCAGCGGCTTCAGGTTGAGAATAAGTCTGAAACTTCCGGACAGCTTTTTTATTATGAATACGTGGGAATAAAACCCCCGATAAAGCTCCCCCTGCGGTACTTGAGTTAGAACCCCCTGGTTCATCAGATCCTTCAATAGGCTCTTCATTGCTAGGGACTTGACTATATCTCTTGGTAGATTTGTCAACAGGAACCTCTCTGGGGGAGGGCCTGAGAACTCTATTCTGTAACCTTGGAACAGCATAGAGAGAATATATTGATTTAGGGAGATCAAAAAGGCATGAGACAGATTCCTCTCATTGATATTTCAACAGGGAGATCCCGCTTGGATGTAACCTCAATCAGAATGGACCATAAAAGAAAAGGGCTCGCATAGCATAAAATTCCAGATGATTTATTGAAAAAATATAAAAATGCGCACTTACAATTATTCAATCGTTCAATGTAAATAAAATCGAGCCAGCCGGCTCCTCAATGTGCCTGCCCATGTCTTCCGGGTGCAACTGGTGTCGCGGTGACATCAGAACGTCACCTGCCCAATGTTTCGTGACCACGTCCTATTGCGACGAAACGTTGGGCAGGCGACGTTCTGACGTCACCAGCTGCACCCGGAAGACACATCGGGGAGCCGGCCGGTTCGATTTTATTTACATGCCATTGAACGATTGAATAATTGTAAGTTGGCATTTTTATATTTTTTCAATAAATCATCTGGGATTTTATGCTATGCGAGCCCTTTTCTTTAATGGTCCATTCTGATTGAGGTTACATTCAAGTGGGATCTCCCTGTTGAAATAATCGATGAGATGAATCTGTCTCATGCCTTTTTGATCTCCCTAAACAGAGCTCTATCCAGCTGGTAAGAGACAGTATTATCTGAGATGGTGGCTTTTCTATCTGCACGGTCTTCTGGATTTTGGGATTTTCATTGCACTAGTTCCAGAATTTTGCCGTCCATTTGTGGATTCACAGCTACGCTTTTAGTTTACATTTGGACTTTATATTATTGTTCACATGTCACTGGGTTGTGTAGTTCACCCAATTTCCCATTTATGTTTTCAGTTTATCATTCATGCGGTTTGTTTGAGACTTTTTTGGTCCAATAATTTACACATATAGTGATCATGCTTTCACCTTAATTCATTTATTTATCACTGTTTCCCTAATGCAGTGTTTCAACTCCAGTCCTCAAGCCCCCCCAACAGGTCATGTTTTCAGGATTTCCCTCAGATGAAAAGGCTGTGGGAATTACTAAGGCAGTGAAACTGATCAAATCACCTGCGCAAAATAATGGAAATCCTGAAAACCTGACCTGTTGGGGGGCCTTGAGGACTGGAGTTGAGAAACACTGCCCTAATGGGATCTTGTTTATCATTTATTTAGCGCAACTTGTTTTGTATTTACCCCTACATACGTGGTTTTCCGCCCTTGTCCCTCTCCAGGTGACATACAAGATTCAACACCAGGGCTTGACATCCCTATTGTTTAAAATAAGGATTGGTTGGAGGTGGGACTCTTAATTTGGTGGGTTGTATATTTTTGAATATATCATGGTAATGTGTTGATTTCTGTGCCATTATAATTTGATGTATATGTAATAGGTTAGAAATATGGGCGAGTAAGACCCGCCTCTAGGTTCTGTATATTAAAGCTGTTAATATGTGGCTCCGAGTATGCGTTGGTAAATGGCAAGTGAATGGACACCCCTTGTCTGTATTGCACCCCATCATGAAGATACCGGAAAAGAGAAGACACAAAATGATGCCATGGAAGCGGTCGCTGAAGAATGGTGGTGTGTCACTCAGGGGCAAAGCGGCACCATGTTGGGAAGCACAACACGTTAAGACAGTTATGGACTATTCCATAGCAGCTTCTTCTGAAGAAGGGTGATGTGTGTCCTTCAGGCAGAAAGCGGCATACGTTGGAAGGCAACATGGTTTAATATCATATTTCTGGTTGATACAGCCATTTTGCAAGTTGACCCAGCAGGGTGTTCTTAACAAGGAGTCACAAATGGGAATTTATATCCTAGCAGGATGTTCTTGCGGGCCTCCTGATATAAGGCACAGGGTTAGAGAAGCACCAGATAAGACCTCCTGGGAAGGTCTGAATTAAAATGTCCTGAGTTACAGAAGATCAAAGACCAGCTGTAACTAAAGGATGATCCAGGTCAAATAGCGGTGATACATGGACAATTGCTGTCCCTAGTATACATTACAGCATACTTCCTGGGAGGACAGGAAGAGAAGAATATACTTCATGGTGATTAGGAAGGACAACTGTTTCTTATTGGATACAGATGGCTAGACAGGCTGGCAGTCGGTGTTGTGTGGGTGGTGTCTGAGTGGGCTTTAAAAAAAGTACTGACCAGCTGGAGTTACTTCCTCTTTTTCTATAGAGCTAAGCCGAGACAGCATCTTGAGGAGGACCTTAAAGAGGAGTTCCACCCTAAAAAACAACTTTTGTTTAATCCACTCCCCTCCCCCTTACATGCCACATTTGGCATGTAATTTTTTTGGGGGGGGGAGTGGGGGCTTCAGTAGGAGTGGGACTTCCTGTCCCACTTCCTGCTTCTGCTGAGGGGCTGGTTAGGCGATTAAGCCTTAATCGCCTACACCAGCCCCTCCTTGTAGGCGATCACATGGGACACATGACAGGTCCCATGCGATCGCCTCTCCAATCAGCGGCGAGCCGCGCTGCGCGGCTCGCGTATGCGCAGTGGGTGCCCGGCCGTGAAGCCAAAGGCTGTCACGGCTGGGTGCCCACAGTCGGGATGGAGACGCCGGCTGGGGAGGGGGGGGGAGAGGAGCAGGTAAGTGAGTGTTTATTAAAAGCCAGCAGCTACACTTTTTGTAGCTGCTGACTTTTAATAAACATAAAGATGGGCTGGAACACCCCTTTAAGTAAATTTCCATTTACGTTCTTTTGTTTTATATGCTCTGTAATATTTTCCTTTAGGCCCCTTTCACATGAGCGGACCGTTCGTCCGCTTATTACAAGTCTGTTTACGGACTTGTAATGGGCCCCTATGGGATCGCATCCGTTAGCGGATGATGCATCCGCTAACGTCCGCAAGATCCACATCCGTTTTTCGGACGGAAGAAAACCCTATTTTTCTTCCGTCCGGTGGGACACACACGGAGCGGACCGAAAAATGGACCGCTCCGTGTGAAAGAGGCCTTAGTGTTTTTATGTTAGCATTACTACTTTCTTGGGAAATAAAGGAGACCCTTGCTTTGTTAAAGCCTTGTGTATTTTTATAGCTAAACTTGTTATTGTATTATCACTATTAACATTATCAGAGCTTTGATAGACTAGCCAATTATAGGTATAGACAAGTTAATACATTGTTTTGATAGGGGGGGTTGGAGTACCCCCTATGTATTACAATTAGGGTTGTCCCGATACCACTTTTTTAGGACCGAGTACAAGTACCGATACTTTTTTTCCCCCCCATGTACTCGCCCATACCGAATACCGATACTTTTTTTAAAATGCAGCCATGCGTCCCCCAAATGTAGCCATGTCTCTCCACCCCCCATATGCAGACATGTCTCCCCCCCCCCCATATGCAGGCATGTGTTGGTCTCCCCGCCGTCTAGTTGTTCGGCGCTCAGGGAACATAACAGCTTTCATTTGAATAGCTGTATGTCCCCCCCCCCGTCGTCATGGCCCCTCCCCCTTGTCCAGGCACTTCGATAGACAGATCACCCGTCCAATCCTGGGACTGGTGATCTGTCTCAACGTGCCCGACAAGGGGGGGGGGGGGGCCGCGATGATGCGTGGCGGGGGTCATACAGCTATTCAAATGAAAGCCGTTATGTTCCCTGAGCGCCGAACTAGACGGCAGCAGCAGCTCTCCTCCAGTGGTATGTTATACATACCCGAGGATTGCTCTGCTCTCCGTCTTCCTGTCCGCCTCCCTATGCGCCTCCTCTCCGATCGCTCTCCGCCCCCTCTCTGATTAAAAAAATAAAAATGAAGTATCGGGTCTGGCATCGGGAGCATTTGCGCGAGTACAAATGCTTAGTATCGGTCCCGATACTAGTAACGGTACAACCCTAATTACAATATATAAAGGGGGGGGGGGGGGGGTTCTGAGTAATTTGGTAGCAAAAAAAAAAAGATGATTTTTATATGCAAGAGGAATGCCGGAACTGGACTGGTATAGAAGCAGTTAAAAAAAAAATTTCATTAAAATAGTTACTTAACCTCTTGACCACCGAGGACGTCCCTGGGACTTCCTCGGCTTTGTGCGGCGATATCTGAATGATGCCTGCAGTTACAGGCATCATTCAGATATCCATCTCTTTAGCCGGCGATTCTCTGCACCATAAGAATGAACAAAGCGGCGGTTCCACCGCTCGATCGTTCTTATAGGCAGCGGGAGGGGACGTCCCCCCCCCTCCCGCCGCCATCCGGTGCTTCGGCCGAATCGGCCGGTGCTTGCTGAAGAACCATAGAGATGACTGGACATCTCTATGACCGTCGGATTACCGGGCGCGACGTTATGACGTCACGACCGGTACCCGGAAGTAAACAAAGCCGCAATCGCGGTTTGAATCGCAGGTGATTTTTTTTCACCAATTTCATGCTTGTAAGCCTAGAGAGATGTGGGGTCTTATTGACCCCACATCTCTCCATAAAGAGGACCTGTCACACTGATTCCTATTACAAGGGATGTTTACATTCCTTGTAATAGGAATAAAAGTGATTAAAAAAAAAAAAGTAAAATAAAAGTAAAAAAATATATATATTTTTTTTCAGAACGCCCCTGTCCCCGTCATCTCCGTGCAGAAGCGAACACGCATGCAGGTCCCACCCACATATGTAAACGCCGTTCAAACCCCACATGTGAGGTATCGTTGCGTGCGTTAGAGCGCATGCAACAATTCTAGCACTAGACCTCCTCTGAAACTCGAAAATAGTAACCTGTAAAAAATGTTAAAGTGTCACCTATGGAGATTTTTAAGTACCGAAGTTTGGCGCCATTCCATGAATATGCGCAATTTTAAAGCGTGACATGTTAGGTATCCATTTACTCGGCGTAACATCATCATTCACATTATACAAAAAAATTGGGCTAACTTTACCGTTTTGTTATTTTTTAATTCATGAAACCGTTTTTTCCACCCAAAAAGGGCGTTTGAAAAATTCTTGCACAAATACCGTGCGAGAAACAAATTGAGATTTTTACATGAAGGAGAGAAGTGCCAAAATTAGCCCGGTGGTAAAGTGGTTAAAAAGGCAAGCCATTAGCTCACCCTTTATATTATGCCTTTACATTTTCTTCGTTTTTATACAACTTCTGCACTTTGATTAAAAAAATAAAAATGCTACAATAAAACAACAATATCCAGCACAGCAATACAATGCCTGGCTTCCAATTACAGCTGCAAATGAGCAATAGTGTGGAAGGAGACAGCCTTCTGGCTTTGTTAGCATGCAATCTCCTTCAGGATCCCACAGGGAAAGCAAAGCCACTGTAGGCGAGCCTTTGGCTTGTGGTTTATTTTGTTTGCCACCAGCTGTACACTTCTCATCTCATTAGTTCGGTTAAAATACTCTGGGGGATGACAGCTGTAACCCACTCGAATCTTCGGCTCTGAGGATATCTGGGAGGCTAATTCTGCAACCCATGGAAAAGAGCGTCCACCACAAAGCACTGTGCTGTACAAACAGTTTGAGCTTCTGAAGTAGGTTAAAAATGCAACAGGGCTAATGTGTCACTTCAGATGAAAGTACTACTTCCCTGTATAATGCTTAAGCCAAAAAAACTCATTATCAGATAAACACACACACACACACACACACACATTTTAGGAGCTGAGGAAACATAATAAAATAATGAAGTAAAATACAATAAAACAAGTGTCATCTATCTGACTTCGTTAAAGGGCCAGTAAATGCAACATACAAGCGAGTCAATATAAAAATCATTTAACATTTACAGAAACCAAGCCTAAAGCCCAAGACATTTTGAATGTTTAATATTTTAACCCTTTTTCACATGTACCAACATACATTTAACCACTTCAGCTCTGGAAGATTTTACCCTCTTTGTGACCAGGCCATATTTTGCCATTTTGCACTATGCCATTTTAACTGGTAATTGCGCAGTGATGCAATGCTGTACCCAAACAAAACTTATTTTCCCCACACAAATAGAGCTTTCTTTTGGTGCCATTTGATCAGCACTATTTTTACACTGTAAAATGAACAAAAAAGGGGGGGGGCAATGACGACTGACTGCCATGGTTGTCACCAGTGACATTAATACAGTGATTGGTGAGTGTAATGCACTGTCACTATACCAATGGCACTGACTGGGAAAGGGTTAACATGTAGGGCAATCAAGGGTTTAAATGTGTCCCTAACTATGTGTAAAGTGTGCTGCTCTTACCAATAGATCTGCAAGTTGTTCAACCCTGCTTTGAAGGGATGAGAAACAGAGATTATTCCCTCTGTACAGAGCACCATGTTGAATGTCAACACCGAGCTCTGGGTTGTGATTGCACACAGCCGATCAGCAGATCCAGAGCATGAATCCTTGGCCAGGACTTTCCGACAGGCTCTCACTGTGTGCAATACCTGGATGTAAACAGCATTGTGGGCTGGCGGTCGTTACATGGTTAAAAGGTTCCGACTGCCTGGGGCAGAAAGGATCGCAATCCTGTGACCATTGCCATTGGCTGTCACAGTGGTTACGTGATTGGGAGCCAATCCTGCAGGCTACCAACCGTTAAACAGGGACTCTTGACAGCTAGTGTGTGCTGGAGTGAACAGAGAGCATGCTCTCAACACAGAACCATCAGCTACTGACCCATGAAAAGGCAATTCTCATCCTGGAATGGCATTTGTGCCATAGGGTGCATCTGGTCCTGGTTAATAGCCTCAACATTCCCTAGCCATTAAAATGCAACTAAACCTTCCTGTCCTTTACAGCCAAGAAAGTGGTAATGTTCTTTGTTTGATCTGCAGTTGCCATGATGCTGCATATGTGATCAGTTGTGACACCAGCCATTTGATAGCTTGACAGTTTAGCAGTTTAGTTCAGGGGGGGGGGGGAAGCTAGCTAAAAACATGCAGTTGAATCACATTTTTTACTGCCCCCTCAATCACTCCCCCTCGAGCTGCAAAGGGGGCTGCACAGCAACCACATGCAGTGCAGCGACTGGTACATAAATCTGTTGGTTCACACACCAAGCTCAGAGTGTTCCTACTGGTTCCCCCATGCAAAGAGATGAATGTGGCAAAGGCATAAAAACAGGACCCGGCAAAAACTTTCTTGGCAAAGGCTGTGTGGCACCAGGCAGGCCCACAGAGTGAAGCTCATGAGAGCAGGTAGGGAGTTAAAGCTTTATCAAACACACTGCCATCCTGGGCAGGGCGACTTCCATAAAAGGACAACTTTACTTTCTATTTTGTGTGTTGGTTGCAGTATTTTGTACACCCCTTGTATATAAACAGTAACATTTCTGCAGCCATGGCTTTGTTGTGTAAATTATGCAAGAAAAAAAGATTTAAGAGCAACTTACTCCATGTTCTACTTGGTTTCGGTCAGCAATATCAATATGGACCACTTCAACAGTTTTCCACACATTGGGATCTAGACAATGGACCTGAAAAAAAGTTCCACGTTATTCATTATAAGTATTGCTAAAAAGGAATCAGTTCAGTGCCTAAAAGGAAGTTACATTTTTCATGAAAAAAAAAAAAAAAAAACGATGACCTCCCAACATCCTGACCTCCTTTTGGGACCCCCTGCACATAGTGGCTATGATGCTCCATGTTGCCAGTGTAGCGGTTTGTACACAGCCCCGGAGTACCAAGGATGAGCTCTGGCATGTTCGCAAACCCTATGTGCAGAGCCCGCCAGGAAGACTGTGCTGTGCTGATCACAGGCAGGGAGACATTTCCCGATCTCTGCAGCCACACATCAGGCCAACTTACTGAGTACCCACCATAATGCTTGGCTTGGCATGCGCTCATTGGTCAGCACAGCAGTGTGGATGTACTGAACAATTAGAATAGGCTTTTTCTTCCGGTAAGTTGTCCCAAGAGAAAGAAGCCCCTTTGATTGGTCAGCACCATCACATGGCCGTGCTCACCAACGAGAGCTTGCCGTAACAAGCAGTATGATGAATACGCACTTTGGTGCCGTTTTGTGGTTTATGGTGCACGAACCACTAAATGAACCGCATAGGGCATTGCGCCCGCCATCTGCAGCAGGGTAAAGAGAAGTGGCCAGGATAATTTTAGGTTAGCTGATTTTAAATGAAACGGTGAACTTGCCCTTTATGCAATTATTTCTCCAACAAGGGATTCAAAGCATCTAAAAAAAGAGTGTTAAAACACACATTTTCTGGAGAATGGGCTAGTGTATTCATCATTGGATATACTGTATGCCTGAGATGCAACGTGGCAATACAGAAACATCCCATGGTAACAGGGTTCTTAATGTAAATAATTTTCAATTCCCCCTATATCCCATCATGTACTGTTTCGGTGGACCAAGGAGAGCTCTGACCTCTATTTTTTGAAGGTGAAGAGAAAACCAATTTGCATCCGATGTATATATAAACACACACGGATTACAATGCAGTTTCAATACAGAAGGAATAGAAGGGCCCTGCTCATGAGGTTTACAATCTAAAAGGGAGGAGGGAGATGGTACAAAAAAGGTATTAGCTGCAAGGGATTATCTGATGGAGAAGGGGTAGGCTTCCCAGAATAAATTTGTTTTCAAGCATCGCCTAAAAGGAGGACAGGGTAGGGGCTGACCGGACATATTGGGGCAGGGAGTTCCAGAGAAAGGGAGAGGCTCTGAAGAAGTCCTGGAGGTGATCATGGGAGCAGGTTACAAGAAAGCTAGAGAGTAGGACGTCTTGTGAGGAGCTGAGGGGACAATTTGGGCGATATCTGCAGATGAGGGCAATGCTGCAGATGGCCTTGTAGGTTGTGGAACCAGTTAAAGACTCTCAGAGAGGGGCAACAGTCATGATTTACAAAAAACTCCTACAAAAATCTCCTTTGGATGTGTATGAAGCAACCTCAAAATGGCCGAAATTAAACCTGCATAAAAATCAACCAACTTACATTTTCTTGTGTCCCCATGTCTGGTTTGTGCCAAGTTTCAATTTTAATGAAGAAGTCTTCTTTCATATATTCATTCTGAAAAAAATAAATAAAAAAAATTGACTAGAACTATATTTAAACACAATATACCTTTCCAACATATAGACTTCACTGTGGAATCAATGTAAACTGGAGTGTATATATTAAGGATGCCTAAACAGGGACTGTTCAAGTACAATGACACCTCAAATAAATATTACTTGTAGTAGACAGCGAACAACATCCATCAAAATTAGGCTATTTTAGTTAACTTCTTTTGCAAATACCCAATAAAAAATAAAGTTTCTAACGTTCTGGAGGTATTTCTGCGAGTGGCACAAGTCACGTCATTCAGAAAGAATAAAAATAAACAAAAACACCATAATCAGTTGGCCAACATTTAGGTTAAATTAGATAGAAATTATACAATAGTGACAAGGACTTTGTCCATACACAGATATAACTTTGCTTCTCTTCAAAGCATAAAAGGTTATTAAAATACATCATATAAAAAGAATAAAATAAAAAATATGTACTCACCGTTACAACTGTTGATTTATAATATTCATGGGGAAGGAGGGAAAGGGGAGAAAGAAGAAAACTAAAATTATTTCAAGCCATAATGGGTAAAGTTTCAGTGTAAACAAGTGGTATTTACATAAATAAAGTGAACAAGACCACTTGGAGATCAATACTTGTTAATGGTTAGGCAATAAAGCAAACATATCCTAAAAGTTATATGGGGGGGCTGCTATTGCAGCAAGAATCATCCATTCAAGTCTTTGCAGCAATGACAGCAGCAAATCCCCCCCCAATAAGGAGAATACAAGCCCTACCTCTTTTCCATTCTACAATCAAAGAAAGTAGGCCTCCAGAAATCGCAGCACTTTAAAAAAAAATCTGCATACAACAGGTCAATTAAGTCCAATGAGGTGGATGCTACTCTGTGGATTCCTCTTGTTTATTTACCATTTACATATGTATTGCTATACTTCTGCCATTCTGACTCCACTACACAGAAGCTGCTCTTCCCTCTCCTCCCCTCAATGGTCCATTCACAGAATATTTTGTATTTTAGGAATGGGTTCACATAATACAGAGCTTTTAAAGATCGGGCGAGCAGAGCGGATGCACACGACTCTACAGCTATTGTATCAGAGACCTGAAGTTCTAGTTTCAGGGTGCCTGAAGCATAGCAGATAACCTTACTCTCTACGCTCAGTATACTCTCTACGCTCAGTATAAATGTAAGAGACAAGCTCATGGGGGGGGGGGGGGGGGGGGCGGCTTATTGTTGGACTCAACCCTACACAAGCCAGCAGATTTTTAAAAGTCCTGCAATTCCTGATGTTCCTTTTTATAGTGTGTGTCGAAGAAAGGACTGAAAATAGACCACCACCTACTGCATACACCCTGTACTACTAGACACACTGTACAGTTCAACCAGCACAGTAGTTCACGGTCTCTGTAGAACTACAAGACCCTGTACACCAATCTTCCCTTTTTCCTGTTTCTGTAGAATTATCAGTTAAAGCAAACTACAACCGATTTCTCCTCTGTGTGGAAATACAAGCCTTAGAACAATTTACAAATTCCTATGGTCTCTGCAGAAATAACCCAAGCACACTACAACTGCATGTCTGCTGCCCTGTAAAACTACTATTCCTAGCTTTTCCAGTCCTCCCAGTCTTTCAGTAACCTTTATTTGAACATTCAGAAATAACCCTCTACTCCTAATAAAGCACAAAATTAAGGACTTAAGCCTCCCCGCCCTTGAAAACACACAAACTAAAGCCTAATGATTCCTCCCACTTGCAAAGTCTTGGAGAGGCAGGGTGGTGACATCACAATCAGAAGCTCATCCAATCACAGAATGCTTTGCATTTATACAGAAAATGCAGTGTTCTTTGGATGGCACGCTTGCCAAGCGAGTGCCCTCCTGTGTTGATCATCAAGCAGGAGGCAAGCCACTTGGCTGGGATCTGGAGGCAGTGGCAATCACTGTGTAGAATATATAACCTTAGAGAATGTAAGGCTCATGCACACAAATCAGTTCTTGTCTAGTTAAAGCCAAACACATTAAAAAGTTGTCCTGGGTTTCTAGGAATCAAGGACTTGGGCACCAAAGTATGAGCACGAGACAGATGTGTCCAACATGCCTACATGGAACCTGTGGTGCTTTACGGCTTTTTAAGCAACGCTTTTTGGCCGCTAAAAACTCCTGTTTTGCGGCGCTTCCAAAAGGGCTGCCCATTTATTGTAATGGGTATTTTGGGAGCTCTGTTTACAGCACTTTCAAACCGCCCAAAAGATGCTGCTCGCAGGACTTTACCAAACGTCCCGGAAGCGGGTGTGAAAGTACCCACTGTAATGAATTGGAGGCAGTTTACAGGCGCTATTTCTAGCGCTAAAACTCCTGAAATCTGCCTCAGTGTGAAAAGGGTCTTGAAGCCCTGCAAATGCAATGTCATTTTTAATTACCGACACATACGGGTTTTTGAACCCATGGGTTGTTCTGCTCAATAGCTATACATTAAGTAACTTGCAAATTTATCTGAACTTTGCTTTAGCTTTCCTTCCAATAATCTTCGTATACCCCCAGATGGTTAAGACATGCATTGAATCCAACAACCATAATAGAAATAATCTGGGCTTTTTACCTCCTTTAAATCAGGGCCCCCATACAGGATTAACAGGTACTAAAGATAATGAAAGCAAAATTCTGTAATCTGTAAAATAGTCACATGGTTCAGATAATGTATTAGACATGATGCAAGCCTTCCTGCAAGAGCAAAGTGTGCTTTTATGGCATCACCATGCTGGGCATTCCTACCTGCTTACATCTGAACCAAGAAAAAGAAAGCCACATTCTCAAGCATGCATTTAATAATGTGTAGCCCTGTGGAAGGAGTAGGCACCATTTTCCATGGTATAATGGTAAAAAAACTGTAAAATCAGCTACTCTAAACATGACTAGGAAAATTGGTAACAGGGCTGAACAAAAAAGGTTTGCATACTTTCGAATGGCAGCGTTTTCAACATCTATAAATAGAGTGTATTCATTCTCTCTCAGCTTCTAAAGCTGGAAGTATGAGTACACATTCCATTGTGGTAATACAACCAGACCAGCAGCATTTTGTGTTGCCTGTGCCTACCCCAATCATTCACAGCTATGTTGAGAAGTAGGTGGGGGGCCAACCTTTATAGTAATAGGGACACCACATACAAAGGGATGCATTTTTTAAATTCAAACCAAAGTTAGGTAAGTGGCCAGTTTAGACTGAAGTAGTGATTGATCGAGTTTTATTTCAAGATTGTAAAAAGGATAAGCTCACCTTTCTAAATAAAAATAAAATGTGCATTTTTTTTTCTTAAGCAGCCTATAAAAACTTTGCACTAGTGATCAGCTGATCTCAGGCACAATCTCAGGCTCCTGCAGACTGTCAGTGTAGCCGTCTGCTTGCTAATCGTACGGGCAGGTAGTTCATGAATGACAGGAATCCTCAATGAACTACCCAGCGCACTCACCAGCACCCTGGTAATTCATTACAAGCCATCAGTCATAATGGCTGATGGTAGTTCTCCCATTCACAAAATTCTGAATCAATGATGCGTCCGGGTGGGCAGAGCGCCGCTTTTTTTTTTGACAGCGGGTGCAGGGAGAAGATCTTCAACCCGCTATCACAATTAGGGGTGGGATAGAAGAGAGGCTGCAGGAATGGGAACATGTTACAGGTTTTATCCTATAAACGGGTGGAACATGTAACATGTTCCCAAAAGTGACCTCATTCTTTAAACAACTTTCTATTTTAGGAAAGTATCCTGAGATTCAAGAACTGGGTTTTTCTTTGAAAGAACACTTTCACAGTATAATAGACTTGGCCCTTTCTGATTAAGTATTCAGGACCCAAGCTTAAAGCGATTGTTAGAATGTTTTTTATCTTAAAGTAGAACGCCACCCTAAAAACTAAAATCCCTGCATCTACAGACATCCACGCTCTAACACTAACCCTGTAAAGAAGGGGACACATCTAACAAAAGCCCCATAGTAACTCTTTGGGGGACGTCACTCCCCATTCATTTGTCAGCCGTGTCCTCTGCAAAGCTTATGCCGCTGGAGACTGGATTGGCTTTAGAAAGGTGGATGTGTTAGAATGTGGATGTCTGGAGGTGCAGGGATTTGAGTTTTAGGGTGGACTTACACTTTAAAGCATTCTATGTATTAAGATAAAATGGCCTTATGTGTGTAGCAGCCCCCCTCATACTTACCAGAGCCCATCTCTGTCCACGATTCCCTAGGTCGTACGGGACTCTGCTCCTGACTGGCCAACAGCAGTGGTGCCATTGGCTTCCGCTGCTGACAAACTCAGTTAGCCAATCAGGCGAGAGAGGGGATGGGGCCAAACCACAGCTCCCGTGTCTGAATAGATACACAGAGCTACGGCTCAGCTCAGGTTTCCCCATAGCAAGCTGCTTGCTGGGGGGGGGGGGGGGCACTCAACAGGAGGGAAGGGCCAGGAGCTACAGCCAGGGACCCAAGAAGCGGAGGATCCAGGTTGCTCTGTGCAAAACCAACTCCAAAGAGCAGGCAAGTATAACATTGGGGGGGGAAAAAACACAAGACTTTACAAACACTTTAAAGGCGGTCATCTTTAGGGCCTGTGCTGAAAGGGTTTAAGCTTGTGTTGATGGTCATCAATTTCAGACACTTCAGGTTGATACAACCTCCCAGTGACCTGCATTCAACCTGCTTCAAGTGGGTTTTGCATCACATAGACCTTTATGGCAATGCAAAACCTGCTTGAAGCAAACAAAAGCTCATCTACACAGGCCCTCATTCTGCCTTTACTACTTTGAGCATCAGGAATATGTAGATTAGGTGGACACTTCCAAAAACAACTCTGCAATGGCAGATACAATGATGCGCTCATAGGTTATTAACTGTAATATTTGTTTTGGCACTTTGCTAATGCCATCTATGGTAAAAAATTATGTAAAAAGCATACATTTCTACATTGCATTTTAATTCTAACCTATTCCTATTAATCTGAACTATTTTGACGTTTTTAAACTTACTTTGTCAAGATCCCCACACATTAGGCCCTGGCTCACACTGCTGCGATTGGTCATGTAACTTGCGACACAAAGTCACATGGCAAGTGAAAACACATTTATGTCAATGGCTGACGTAACAACCAATGTGACTCAAGTTGCAAATTTTTTAAAAAGGTTCATGCACTACTTTGATGCGACTTGGCGTCCCATAGACTAAAGTTGCATGAAAGTTGCAAGCAAGTCACACTGCATAGTCGCACAGGAAACCACACGCCAATGGGGTGTGAACCGAAGCTTACTTCCTTGAATTCTTGTACACATCTTCACAATGTCCTGTAAGCAGGCATTGCTGTGTCACATATTGCACAGAGCCAGTGTTCTGAACTACAGAGGTGCTGAGAGGAGAAGTTTCAGGCAGCCAGGTACCATGGAATATGTAGTTCTTTGGAAGCTTACACGGCATTATCCATAATAAAAATGTTATTACAATGCCAATGTTATACAATGGAAACGTATACTGTGACCATAGATCTCTTAATTTTCTGTGCATCAGTATAGATTTACCTGAAGATATCTCGAAAGCTTGTGCAGAAAAGGTATCGTTGCTGAAAATTAGAAACATGTACAGCACTCAACTGAAAACTGAGAACCTGGTTGGTTGCTTTTCCCCCCGCTTACACACGGCCAGTTTTTCCGAAAAGGAAAACTGCCATGACAGCTTTAGTCGGGAAAACCGGGCGTGTGTATGCTCCAAGTTTTCATTTTTTTGCTTGCCGTTTTACTGGTCGGGAAAAATGCTATGGGGCATACACAAGGCCGGTTTTCCTGATCAAAAACTGGTCGTGTGTACAGAGGTATAAGTATTTAGATTTCCCTCAACTTCCTGGAAGTGGAGTGAAATCTCACAAGGATAGAGAAGGGTTGGGGCCATGAAACTTATTGGAATCTATACCTTTGTGTACGGATAACAACTCCACCCTTCATTTCCTGTGCAGAAGATAAATAAAAAAAAATCCCCTATTGGGTCACAGACAGACATAATAACCATGAGGAAATTTAAACTCCATTCCATTACAAAATATGGCCGGAGTTAAGCTATAAAAAAAATACAACCTAAGGGAAGGCTTATTGAAAAACCATAAATTCTTGCTGATTTTTGTACATAAGCTGGTAAAAAGTTATGCATCAAATACAAGCAGATTCTAGGTAAAAGGAAAAAACAAAATTATGGCTTTAAGCAACAACCAGAATGTGTTGCATAATTTTGACATGACAGAAAATGGCATCAATTACTAAAGTTCATTGAAGAATGTTTGAAGTAAAATGGCTGATACTTTCAATGACAAACCTTTTTCGAGCTTGGCAATGAAAGCAGAACACAATTTCCTATGATGTATGGATTGAAAACATCATAAGCTGCTTACTTGTTCTACAGTAAGGATAAGCATTCCATGCTTTTTCATGAAACACCAGGGATCCATCTGGAGCAAACATCTTTACAAAACCAGGAACTTTACTGAAAAAAGGAGAACCAGACATTAAAATACAACAAGAAATTGATTTCTAGCATTAAGAATAAAAAAAAGCTCCCTACAAGTTTCAAAATATTCCCACAGTGACCAGATACCGGACAATAAAAAAAAATAATCCTAAAATGGTCACCATGTGCAAGTTCTCCGATTTCATAAACTTTTTCTCTTCACTTTTGAAAAATAAACCCTAGTCTGTCAACAATACAATCTTTTTGGCAAAGATTCAATAGCTTTACATTATTAGAAAGAATGCAACAGTAACATTTTGGGGGGCTTGTGTCGTTCCAATTTCAATGGTAAAAGTACAAAACAAGAGAGAGCCCATGCAAATACTATTGAGCAGTATAAAAAAAAATGAGTAACGTATACAGGTGAAACTCGAAAAATGTTAATATCGTGCAAAAGTTCATTTCACTAATGCAACTTAAAAAGGTGAAACGAATATACGAGATAGTTCAAGCCGTGATTTGTCATAATTGTGATGATTATGGCTTACAGCTCATGAAAACCCCAAATCCACAATCTCAGAAAATTTGAATATTACATGCAATCAATAAAACAAGGATTGGGACGGAATTCCAATATCTAGTATCAAGTAGAGATAGGTTGATGAACTATAAATTTTTGCACAGAGTCACCCCGGCGAGATTGGCAAGGATGTTTGGAAGTCAACATTCGCTATGCTGGAGATGTGCCTCACCTTATGCATAAAATTGGCTAATCTTCTGGGAGTGTCTACAGATCAAACACTACTGGCTAGCTGTATCAGGTCGGTCACTTCCATATCTATCCCCATGTCTGTGGAAGTTTGTCTACTACATTTGGTGGAGCCCCTGGCCCCCACCAGGACTATACGGACTCTACCCTGTTTTACGCTAAGAAGTGCATCATCCTCTCATGGAAGAGTTCTGTGACCCCGACTGCAGAGTCTTGGAAGACGTTAGTTAACAAGGCTGTACCCTTTTATAAGGCCACTTATTTAAGCAGGGGGGCACTGAAGAAGTTGGACAAGGTTTCAGGGGTTGGATGGCCTCCATGGATACGGTCTCTGATTAATACAGTGATATGTAGTGGACTGAGCCTGGTTAGGTATTCTGGCATTTGATGTGGAACAGTATAGTGATGTTGGAGGACTGAGGGCTTGCCGAGACGTTATCCACCGAATGTCTGGGTTTGAACGATTTCTTTCTCTATCTGGGTGGGAGGTTGGGGGGGGGGGCAGGAGGGAACCGTCTTCACGAGAGTTACGTATTAAGATTACGCTGAGAGAGTTACTAGACCATGTTTCTGTGACATGGTGGACCGCCTCTGGCTGGAGGTCCACTACACTTGTACACCTATTTTTTTTTAATGGGGGGGGGGGGGGGGTTACAAGATTACGGTTATTTTTTGTTTGTCGTTTTTGTGCTTCGTTTGGGCCCCGTTTGCAGCAATTACTGCCTCAATGCAGCGTGGCATGGAAGCGATCAGCCTGTGGCACTGCTGAGGGGTTATGGAAGACCAGGATGCTTCAGCTCTTCTGCATTGTTTGGTCTCATGTCTCATCTTTCTCTTGGCAATGCCCCATAGATTCTCTATGGGGTTCAGGTCAGGTGAGTTTGCTGGTCAATCAAGCACAGTAATCCCACCGTCAAAGAACCAGGTTTTGGTGCTTTTGGCAGTGTGGGCAGGTGCCAAATCCTGTTGGAAAATGAAGTTAGCATGTCCATCTGCGAAAATATCCTGGTAGACGGCTGCATTGACCCTGGACTTAATGAAGCACATTCTTCCTTCATACTCTGGGTCCTTGGTTTACAAATGAGATGCAACATTTCTCTCATCAGAAAGGAGGACTTTGGACCACTCAACAAAAGACCAGGTCTGTTTTTCCTTAACCCAGGTAAGACACTTCAGAGGTTTGTTGTTCAGAAGTGGCTTGACAAGAGGAATACGACATTTAAAGCCCATGTCCAGGATCCATCTGTCTCATGATGCACCGACTTCAGCCTCAGTCCACTCCTTGTGAAAGTCCAACACTTTTGAATGGCCTTTTTCTGACAATCCTCTCCAGGCTGCGGTCATTCCTGCTGCTTGTGCACCTTTTTCTTCTACATAACTTTCTATTAATGCGCTTTGATACAGCACTTTGGGAACATCCAACTTCTTTTGCAATTATCTTTTAAGACTTTCCCTCCTTATGGAGGGTGTTAATGATGGTTTTCTGCACAACTGTCAATCTCTGCCATGATTGTGATTCCTACTGAACCAGCCTGAGAGACTATTTAAAGGCTCAGGAACCCTTTGCAGGTATTATGGCTTAATTAGCTGATTAGAGTGGGACAATGAGCCTAGAATATTGCACCTTTTCACAATATTCTAATTTTCTGAGATTGTGGATTTGGGGTTTTCATGAGCTGTAAGCCATAATTATCACATCTATGGCATCACAGCTTGAACTGTCTTGCTTTGCATGTAATGAGTCTATCTCATATATTAGTTTCACCTTTTAATTTGCATTAGTGAAATTAACGAACTTTTGCACGATATTCTAATTTTTCGAGTTTCACCCGTATTTCAGATTGTGTGATTTGAGCATGGAAACCAGTACGCCACAAAAAAAAATAAAATCACACACACACACACACATTGTAAGCAGCACTTTACCCATAACAACTTGATACAAAATAATGTTCTTTAGCAAGGAACTAACATTCCACATTAATAATTATTCTACCAAAAGTAGTGTGCTGTAAATTGCCTCCAGCATTGCTCCTTTTTCTTCTTGCTGGAGACCCCCATTTTGCTGAAGCACAGAGCCACTGAGCAGAAGTACATTTTTAGGCTGTCAGGAGATCAGTCTCTACATTTTTGGCACAGTGCTAAAAAATAGAGCGGCCGAGCATGCGCAGAGCAGTACTACTGGATTTTAAACAGTACAGGCACTTATTTATAATGTCCTACACAGTTATACCTGCAAGAAGGGGCCAACCTGAAGGGATATATCAGGACCTATTTTACTCCTAAAGTGGAGTTCCACCCAGGAAAAAAAAACATTTGGCCAAAAATCCTAAAAAAATAAATAAATAAAAAATAAAAATTATACTCACCCAAAATACCTGTTGCTATGCGGAAGTCTGTAATCTGCCTCTTCCGCAGCCGTGGTCAGTTTTCTTCTTCTTCTCCTAGTGAATGGGGGGTGTTGCTTTCTGGGAACTGTGTGTGTTCTCAGAGAGCAGCCGCCCATTCACAAGCCAGCGCGAGACTCCCGCAGGCGCAGTAGGTAATGGGCAGTGAATCCAGGGTGGCGCGGGACCTGCATCGATCGTGGGACCGGCATCGGGGGGGCCATCAGCGCGGGCAAGTAGGACAGGTAAGTGTCCTTAGTAGCTGCCGACTTAAAAAAAATAAAATAAAATTTGCGGGTGGAATTCCGCTTTAAGGATTACTCTCATTCTACTCAATACCCTTCCCCCCTCCCCTCTCCCAGGTCTACAAATTCGCAGCTAAAATGGAGATGATCTGCTGAACAGCTCTTATCTTTTTGCAAAGATAACAGAGCTGGAATTCGCACCACACAAGTGTGAATCCGGCCTTAAGGTAATTCGCCTTCTCCAATAATTTGCATCTTTAACAGCTGACCATATTTTTAGAAAACAACAGCTGTGTACAGATTTGAATTATGATAGCACATTCCAACAACATATAATGGTTTGCTACTAGTTTGGAAGAGAACTATGTTGTTTCTACTCCTATTAAATTGCTAGCAAATGTTTTGGTAGCTTGAATACAACCAGCATTTGTCAAATGTTCTCAAAAAGGACAAAAAAAAAAAATTGCGCTAGCCTAACTGGCTTTAATCAAACACGAATGTGTGTACATAAGTGATCTCCAGTGATAAGTAAAGAGTGGGCTGGCTGCTATGTGAAACCGTAACCTCTAATGGCCACTAATGCACTAAACAGTCATCTCAAAAAACATCAATAATCTTACTTATATATAGTTAATAATGGTGATATACCAAAAAAACAAACAAAAAATACCAAGTGATGTGAAAAAATTACTGAAAAAATAAAGAAACATCAACTAGGTATGCGGAGTAAAACTTAAACGCAAAAGTCTGTGAAGAATAGTTTACAAACACCCGTGTTTCTGTATCGTAACAGATTGATCAAACGTGTCCAAAATAGCAAATAACGTGTCCTCTACCAAGCTTATAAATTGGCCTTTAACCAAACTCCCATGATCCCCTGCGATGAAGGATCAAAACAGCATATAATAGGTCCCAATCACGTGATGTCAGATCTGCATTCCTAATGGATCTCGTTTTCAAAGATGTTACAGCAAGATGAATGGCCACCATGAAAAAAACATCAATAGCTCCACATGGTGTATTATCATTTATAAAAAATTATTTAAAAGGATTAAAATGCACTTACAATTATGCAGTGTAAAATCGCCTAGAAATTTTGATGTGTCGGCCGGTACACATAAAACCCTCAGGCGCTCGTCCACTGGGGGAACGTTCAGGAACTGGGTGACAACATCGCGTCGCTCGCCCTACGTGTGGAGCTATTGATGTTTTTGTCATGGTGGCCATTCATCTTGCTGTGACATCTTTGAAAACGAGATCCATTAGGAATGCAGATCTGACATCACGTGATTGGGACCTATTATATGCGGTTTTGATCCCTCATCGCAGGGGATCATGGGAGTTCGGTAAGAGGCCAATTTATAAGCTTGGTGGAGGACACGTTATAGCAATCTGTCACGATACAGAAACACAGGTGTTTGTAAACTATTCTTCACAGACTTTTTGCAACACTTTGGACTGTATATTAATTTATTTTGAGTTTAAGTTTTACTCAGCATACCTAGTTGATGTTTCTTTATTTTTTCACATCACTTGATATTTGTTTGTCGCTCGCCCTACGTGTGGAGCTATTGATGTTTTTGTCATGGTGGCCATTCATCTTGCTGTGACATCTTTGAAAACGAGATCCATTAGGAATGCAGATCTGCTACATCACGTGATTGGGACCTATTATATGCGGTTTTGATCCCTCATCGCAGGGGATCTGGTGAGTTTTTTGAAGTTGGGAGTTCGGTAAGAGGCCAATTTATAAGCTTGGTGGAGGACACGTTATAGCAATCTGTCACGATACAGAAACACAGGTGTTTGTAAACAGAGTATTGCAGAGTTCAGAGTATTGCAGAGTACAGAGTATTGCAGAGTTGCAGAGTATTGCACAGAGTATTGCAGAGTACAGAGTATTGCAGAGTATGCCCAGAGTATTGCAGAGTATGCCCAGAGTATTTTGAGTTTAAGTTTGCCCAGAGTACTCAGCAGTATGCCCCTAGTTGTATGTTTCTTTATTATTTATGCCCACATCACTATGCCCAGAGTATTTTGTTATGCCAGAGTATTTTCAGAGTATTGCGGGTATGCCCAGAGTATTGCGGAGTATGCCCAGAATATTAGTATGCCCAGAATATTGCTATGCCCAGAATAAGTATGCCAGAGTATTGCGGAGTATGATTGCCCAGAGATGTATTTTTGAGTATTTGCCCCCCCCCCCAGAGACTGTTTAGTGCATTAGTGGCCATTAGAGGTTACGGTTTCACATAGCAGCCAGCCCACTCTTTACTTATCACTGGAGATCACTTATGTACACACATTTGTGTTTGCTTAAAGCCAGTTAGGGTAGCGCGATTTTTTTTTTTTTTTTTTTTATGTTTATTTCTTGTATTTACTGTTTACATGCAAATCGCAGCACCTGGAGATAATACACCGTCACTACGTTGTTTTTTTTCTCCTTCTCTTTTTTTTTTCTTTCTAATTTTAGCGCAGTCTCCTCCCAATTTCTCAAAAGGACATGCTGCCAGTGATCAGCCTCGTACACACAGTTCGATTGTTGGAAGGGGATCGTCTGTTGACAGACTGTTGTCCTAAAATCTTTCTGTTAGTACGCTCCTTTTGTCAGTTGTCCAACTTTCAGCCAACAAATCAAATGTTGGGTGACAGACTAGTAAATGTTCAGCGGACAACAGTTGCACGTCTGAATTTCTCATGGTCAGTACAAAAAGCTGTCACACAAAAATCAAAAGTACAAAACACACATGCTCGGAAACAATGCTCACCAAACTCAAATTTAGCAGAAGGAGCCCAAAAGGGTGGCGCTCAAGAGCTGAAATTCCTTGTAGTACATCACTACGTTCGTGTTGGTGACACGACAATTGTGTATCGTTAAGTATGCAAGACAAGATCCTGTGTGTACGAGGTTTAAAAGGCGTTGTAAAAGGAAAAAAAATGTTTTTCCGAAATTACAGTTTACAGGGTTTAGAGACAGAATAGTTAACCGATTCATTTTAAAAATGATTAAAATAGATAAAAATGAATCATATAATGTGCCTGCAGTTTGTTTCGTTTTTCATCTAGTTTCATGCTTCTGTTAAAAAGAGCCACAGAGCCAATACAAGGCAGTGTTTGTTTTTAAAATGAAACTAATTGGTTCTGAGGGGTTTTAGACACACAGTAATCACATCTCCTTGATTAGAGACCACAGAGAGAAGCTCCCATGACTTTTTTCATAAGGAAACAGACAAGCAGGAAGTGTGGAGATCAGAGAAGGATTACAGCAACTTCAAAGCAAAAACGAACAATGAGGACATGAAACCAGGATTGCACTAAGGTAAAGGAAGCTATTTAGCTAAAAAAAAAAAAAAAAAATCCTTTCGTGACCCTTTAAGTTTCATGTATTTGGCCAGAAATTGGAAGCACAAAATACAGAATGACTTCCCAGGTGGCTAAAAAACGGTGTATTCAATAACCATGCCCATAAATCCTTTGAACCTTAGGATCTAAAAATGCTCACCTTTTCAAGTGGTAGATTTTGTGTGTATATTGACCCTTTTCTCCATCTTTTTCATATGGCTCATTCTTCAAGACCTCAATACCTTCCCCACCACCAGTTTCATTTTTGCTAGCTTCAGCCACAGAATAAAGCTGACCAACCTGATACTAAAAAAACAAAAAAAACAAAAACGTTAATGTCGAGAACATAGCGTTCGTCACAAGACAATACAAATGTAAAAAATAGCCGATATTACATTTGACATTACATCAAAATGCAAGTCTTATTTTAAGCAAACTGGGAGTGTGGGGGTATTAGAATGCATATATAAATAATAATGATTACTTGTTCACCATTAAAGCATATGTCAGGGCACAAAAAAAATATATAAAGAGGAAGCCATCCGAATACATCTTTGTAATACACGCACATTTTCCCATGTGTTATCCCTTCAAAGACCCTACAACTACAGAAAAATAACCAATGACCTGCCAGGAGGCAACACATTTCCTGCTGTGTGTCATCTTCACTGAACTGGCAAGGAACAGTGTCGGCCCTGCTCAGTTGCCTTTTGTTCAATTACAGAACAACTTTCTATGCTCTATAAGCAAAAAAAGACTGTCAATTATGAAAACCTTTTTTTACTTTTTTGCTATAATAAAATAAGAAAAACTTTTTTTTTTTTTTTGTATATCAGTTTAGGCCAATATGTATTCTTCTACATATTTTTGGTAAAAAAAAAAAAAAAAAAATCACAATAAGCATATATTGATTGGTTTGCACAAAAGTTATAGTGTCTACAAAATAGGGAATAGATGTATGGCATTTTTTACTAGTAATGGTGGTGATCTGCAATTTGTGGACTGCGACATTGCGGCAGACAGATCAGACACACTTTTTTGGGACCAGTGACATTTATACAGCGATTAGTGCTATAAAACATGCACGGATTACTGTATAAATGACACTTGCAGGGAAGGGGGTTAACACTAGTGGCGATAAAGAGGTTTAATGTGTTCCTTGGGAGGGGACCGACTGGGAGAACAGAGAGATCACTGTTCCTAATCACTAGTAACAGCCGATCTCTCTCTACTTCACTGACAGAACAGGGATTATTTATTTTTTACATTGACAGATCCCCATTCTGGCTCTGTGCCGCGTTCACCAGTGGACATCCCGACCACGCTCATGAGCTCCCCCGCCGTGCGTAGCCAGCTATAGTGGTTAACCACTACACTACCGGCCGCCGTCAATTGACGGCAGCATGATAGGCCTATTGTTCTGACAGGACGTCATATGACGTCCTTGTCTGTCACAGCCGCTAGGGGGCGCGCGCACCCGTCGCGTTACTGGGAACCCGATCCGCGTGCCCAGTAACTGAGTAGGGACGTGGAGCTCTGTGTGTAAACACACAGCTCCACGTCCTGTCAGGGAGAGGAGACCGATGCTGTGTCCCTTGTACATAGGGACACAGATCAGTCACCTCCCCCAGTCAGTCCCCCTCCACACACAGTAAGAATCACTCCCAGGTTATACATTTAACCCCTTCCTCACCCCCTAGTGTTAACCCCTTCACTGCCAGTCACATTTATACAGTAATCAGTGCATATTTATAGCACTGTTCGCTGTATAAATGTGAATGGTCCCAAAAATGTGTCAAAAGTGTCCGATGTGTGTGCCATAATGTCGCAGTCCCAATAAAAAAATAAATTCATAATTATGTCCCCTATTTTGTAGGCGCTACAACTTTTGCGCAAACCAGTCACTATACGCTTATTGCGATTTTTTTAACCAAACCGATGTAGAATACATATCGGCCTAAACAGAATTTTTTTTTTTAATGCGATATTTATTATAGTAAAAAATAGAACAAACACAGAGGTGATCAAATACCACCAAAAGAAAGCTCTATTTGTGGAAAAATAAATAAAAAAAGGGACGTCAATTTTGTTTGGAAGCCACGTCACAGGACCGCGCAATTGTCAGTTAAAGCGACGCAGTGGCGGAAGCTTAAATTTCTCCTGGGCAGGAAGGGGGTATACGTGCCCAGTAAGCAAGTGGTTAAAGGCATCGACGTACAGCTACGGCGATTTGCAGGAAAGAGCCGACCTGCCGCAGTATAACAACGGAGGCTGGGCAGCAAATGGTTAAAAAGCCAATACTGTAATAGTGGACCACTACTAATAATCTCAGAAGAATCTTCAAAGCCTATTCATGCTATGTGCAGTTTATGGAATTTTTCCTCATGGTTTTCTATACGTCATCGATTTCTATGTCACATGTTCATATCAGAATTCAGTTTTTCTCCTTGATCAATACCTGTGTAATTTTATGCAACCCGTTTACAAATCATCGCACCCCAATACACAAATGTGTGTAAATGCGTACAAATGCACTGCACCTTTAACCCACAATATTTAGGTCAGAGGAAACATAGCTCAGAAAAAATGATATACAATGCATGCCTGCGGTCATGCTTTTATGCGCATTGTAGTGTGAATGGGCCCTAAATGGCCAAATAGTTTTCATAGTTGCCGAGTATGAAACAAGAAACATAACTATACAAGATATATACCACTATAAAAAGAGGAGGAGAGGTGGAAAAAGAACTTACCTCTTCTACGGAGCATGGCAAAACTACTCGACTGAAAAAACAAACAAAAAACACATCATTAGAAAGCAGGTCTATTAAATATGCGTCAACAATGGAGCAATTATGACAGTGGACAGCTTTGGTTTTTATTTTTTGGGGGGAAAGGGGCTATGCAGCGGTTGTACATTGTTTCCCACCATGGTATGCATCATATGAAGATATGTTTTGGAACATCAGCGCATCTCCAAATTCGCACGATTTCCAGTGCCCCTTATGGATCAAAGATGCATCAAAAAAGTCGCACCAAAGTAGTTCAGGCACCTTTTCAAAGTTGCACCGATTTGAACGTGTGCCATTGAAAATAATGGGGCGAGACTTGTCTGGTCTCTCATCACTGGTGCCCTTGGAAATCATGCTAGAGGCCCATTGGAGTATTATGATCATATTGCATGAAAATCTGGGGACATGAAAGAAATCTGGATTAAAAAAAAAAAAATCTATAGTATGTATTCTTAACTCAGAAAAGTACCTTCTATTACTCTCAGCCTTCTCCAAATCTCTTATTTGAGAGCCATGATGTGACCTCCTGTTAGGGTGGCTACATTCATTCTCTATGCTCCCACTTTGTGTAGGAACGTAGCCACCCTCTTGCTCATTCATGAGATAGACTACGACTATGGACTCTGTGATTTTTAGTGTGCATAGAGCACTGCACATAACCCCAATGATTGTGTACTACTACACAAAAAACAGAAGTGAGATGGAAAAGAGGAGGTTTGGGAGCTTACAGAGGATGTTACAAGGAAGCGGAAAAACACATCAAGAAACTATTTCATGAACAATAGACTATATGACCATTAAAGGGCTTTTTTCCCCCTAAATAGCTTCCTTTACCTTAGTGCAGTCCTCCTTCACTTACCTCATCCTTCCATTTTGCTTTAAACGTCCTTATTTCTTCTGAGAAACCCTCACTTCCTGTTCTTCTGTCTAACTACACGCAGTAATGCGAGGCTTTGTCCCTGGTGTGGAGTGTCGTGCTCGTCCCCTCCCTTAGACTACAGGAAAGTCAGGACACCCACTAACACACAGCTCCTTTATCTGCAACTTAGAGAGCGTTCTGACACTCCTGTAGTCCAAAAGGAGAAGGCAAGCACGGCACTCCACACCAGGGAGAAAGCCTTGCATTACTGTGTGGAGTTACAGACAGAAAAACAGGAAGTGAGGATTTCTCAGAAGAAATAAGGACATTTAAAAGCAAAATCAAAGGATGAGGTAAGTGAAGGAGAACTGCACCAAGGTATTTAGGGGGGGGGGGGGGAGTTGTACCTTCATAACCCCTTTAAATAGTGAATGGGTTATGAATAAATAAGTTTGCATCATTTAGTGTCACTTTATAAAATAAAATCATAATCTTCAGTCAACAAGATAACTAAACCCAAGAACTAAAAGTTTATGTAGTAGCTACATAGTCTCAAAGATGCCGTTTCCTTGTAATTTCATGTACACTGAACTGAAAGCACAAACACTTATTTTCCTTTAAAGATATCTTCCAAAAATGACTTATTCCCTCCATGCCATGTAATGAAGAGAACGGGTGTGTTTGCAGCCCAAACCAGGAGAGCAGCATTGTGACAACCTCCCTCCATAGTTACAGTGGAAGAAGTGAGTGTAGCCACTTGGTGACAGGAAGCATTTACTGCAGAAATACCAGAGGAAAAGGAAATAAAGCTTTGAAAAGAAGGAAAAATTGTATTAAAACAAATGAAAACCATCATATGTAGGGATTGGAATGTTGTAGAGCTGCACGATTCTGGCTAAAATGAGAATCACAATTTTTTTGCTTAGAAGATAGATCACGATTCTCTCACGGCGTAATATTTTCCACATTAAAACAAAAAAAAAAAATTGGGCTAACTTTATTTTATTATTCATTGAAGTGTATTTTTTCCCTGAAAATTGCATTTGAAAGACCGCTGTCAAATACAGCGCAAGATAAAATATTGCAGCAATTGCCATTTTATTCCGTAGGGTCTCCGCTAAAATATATACTGTATAATGTTTGGGGGTTCCAAGTAATTTTCTAGCAAGAAATATTGATTTTAAGAAACAAGTTTAAAGTCCAAAACGATTTGGACTTTAAGTGGTTAAACTTCCTGCATTTACAAACAGAAGTTTGCTTTAAGAAGGGAGTTAGTTAAAATATTTCATGTTGTTGAAAACTTGGCAGACTGCCCGCATTTTTTCTTTACACGCACTGAAGTTTATCGCTTTGATCTAAGAAGGTAGCTACTCTACGTCTGAGCAGGTCTGAACCCGCCCACCTCTACACTCCCCTTGTCAACATGCATTTTCTCTTGTGTATTCCTTACAAAAAATTCTGCTATGATCACTAACATCCAGTCAAAATCCAGAAAAGTAACCACATGACTTCAGAAAAGGAGTGGGGGTGGGAATTAAAAAATAATGCCCGTCTCCAGGCTAGTGCATGAGATATGTAAATAACCTGATGTTGCAACTGTGATCAGGTGACCTCAGACACACACACACACACACACACACACACACAATTCTGCCCAGCTCTCACTAGATACATCTAACCTAAATCACTTGTCTGTGTATATTCTGCTTTCTGTTTTTACTGCAATATACATGCATTTCCTAGTCACACTGAACTGTGGATCACTCCCCATGATGAGAAACATCCAGTCAAAACACAGTAAATGCAGCCAATCCTGGGAGAGAAGGAGAGGAGAGGGATGTGAATTGTGAAATGTTTACAAAGCATGTGCCTCTGTCTCAGGCTAGTGCATGAGATATGTAAATAACCTGTCACTCACAGCAAGGGGGCGAAACGAACTAAGGTTTTTCTCTGTAAGTCTGTTTTATTTCGCTGAACGATAGAGGATTGTGCAGAGCTGGATTAACTCTGTGTGCCAAGACTGGGCACAGAGGACGTATACCATACATTGCGACATCAAAAATTAAAAATATTTTTTTTTTTTCGGGTTTATATCCACTTTAAGATACAAATAATGCCAGAATACCAATGCCTCGTGCAATGTAACAAAGGTATGCTGTAAACCAGTTTTCTATCTGCCCAGCATTGTTCTCACTCTGTGAAGTTTCTGCATAGTGCTGGCCATCTCCAGCGTGGGCATCTAAAATTAGTGTCCTTACCGGATTCCGTGCATGCTGGCTAACCATCATGCTTCTGCCGATCTCGCGTAAGTGTAGTGCGATGCAATTTTGGTCAGCTTGAGCAAAATTTTCCATAGAAGCCAATGTTAAAATGTTACTGGAGCTGTGCAATGCCAAGCTGGCCAAGAATTTCCATAGACACCATGCCAAGCAGACCAAGCTCTCCCAGGGGTGGATGCAAAACCAAAAATGACATTTGCAGCCGTGGCCCCCTAGAGAAGGAAGTGAAAATAGATATAGGCATAAATCAGGTAAGTGAAAATAAAAAATAAAAATACATTTCCAATTAATTTGAAGGATACACATTCGTGCTGCATGGTGAGGGGTGAAAAATGTGGGTGGAACTCAGCTTTAAAGCAGGATAGGATATATATATATCATAGTGCTTGTGCTGTGTAATTTGTCAATTATATATACAGTAAAATTCCTGGTTGATCCTGCCTGTTCTAGTGTCCCTCTGTTTTTCTCGGTAATCATGGTTGCTGATTCACGATATCATGGTCAGTTGGCATGCCTCCCTCACCACGCTACCTCAGCTCGTGTGTGTGTGTTTGTTCTCCACCACACTTCTTTGTCGCTCTACTCCTCGCTGACGTCAGAGGGAAATCTCAGCCCCTCCCACTGCAGTCCTTGGATTGGGAAAGCAAAAATACAAAAGGAACTTGGACAGCCGCACTGCAAAAAAACGTTCCTTTAATTAAAATGCAATTAATTAAATTTTTGTCCACAGCAAAACCGGAACGTTTCGCACTGTAGCGTCAGTGCTTAGTCATAGCTAGCTATGTGGTGAAGGAGCGGTGTGTATACCGCTCCTGACCATTGAAATGAATGGGCACAAAGGCTATACCGTCGGCAAAGTGCCACTGCAGCGACGCTTTACAATGGTTTTAACCCTTTCTCGGCCGCTAGTGGCGGAATAGTGCTGCGAAATTGACGGTAAAGTGCCGCTGAAAATAGCGGTGCTTTACCGCGGACGCAATCACCGCCACAGTGTGAAAGTGTTACAAGTGCAGTGTTTTTTTTCTGTTGCATCAAAAAAGCAAAATATATGGGTTCCAATAGGATAGTTCACACCAGTGCAGTACGTTACAATACAATATGCTGCAAAGAAGCATTAATAAAGCACCCAAGCCCAGTACAGTGAAAAAGAGAAAAAAAAACACAGCATGGAATGCATCATAAAAACACTAGTTGGCATCAAAAATGTGTTAAATACGCGCATGCAGTAAAGCATTTGAAATGGATCTTGGAGGATGTTTTTGTGGCTGGAGTTTGGCTTCAATTTGTAAGTGAATCTAAATCTGACAATACATTTAAACCCTCCTCTCCCCAGACTAACAATGCTGTTGTATCCTGTGCCCATTCCTCCAGAGTTGGGTCTCACCAATACAGGAAAGTGTGTTACTGGCCAGATCACCAGGTTAAATACAGAGGCAAAAAAGCCAAAGAAGAGAAAACGAACGCAGTCACCACATCTAATGCTTGGTAAGCTGCAATATAATACTATACACATTCGTAGGATTGCTTTATGTTCTTTCTAACTAAAATCTGCTGCCGATCCTCCAGGTTCTCTGCCAACAGCACAATGTCCCTCATCACTCCATCACTACATCACTACAGCTGACCTCTTCACCCGGTTGTCTTCTGGGCTCAGCATCTTTTGTCTACCTCGACTGGTTTTGCTGGGATGATGCAACTTCTGCTTACGCCCATTGTAATTAACATGCAGCTTAATTAGTCAGAGGTTAAAACCCCTGCCAGGTTACATTTTGCTGTTTGTGTACCATCGGAGAAGCTTTCCTTTTACTTGCTGTCCCAGAGAAACAAGAGGAAGTTAGAAGAACTCTCCTCAAAGTGTGGGACATTCTCCCCTGGAAGAACATGGATCCAAATGTGGCTGGTTTAGCAGCAACCGACCCAATTGTGGTATATATGGCCATTCCTATCAGAGACGTTATACAAGCGTACACTTCTGAACTGTCAGTATATTTCTGCTAGATTAGCGATTGCAGCCAGCCGACTACAGGCTGATCGTTGGACTCTGGCTGCAGGTTTTTTTTTTTGGTCAGCAAGCCGGCTAATTAAAAAAAATCTATGGCCAGACAGTTATCCCTTGAAGAAGTGTTCCAATTAGAAATTTTTCTCTCACCTCTTGTTCTGTGGATGACTACAAATAGTTGTATTTCTCAGCAACAATGGTCACAACTATAGAGGAGAAACTTTCCCAATGGAGAGACAAATAATTGTCAGAGGGTCCAACACTTTCCCCACTCTATTCAAAACTGAAAAAATAAAAACAACACACACCATGGTTGGAACATACACTTAAAATATGCAGGGTTGAAGTACTTTTTAACCCTGGTTCACACTGACAGCGGGATCGAAATTGGGCGAGTTCAGCTGAACGCGCTCAATTTCATACCCGCATGCAATTAAGACTTTGGGGGCAATTTCACAGACATCTGTGTGGGTTGCTGCACGGATGTCTATACAAAGTGCCCCCAAAGCCACCTAAAGTAATACAGAAACTACTTTTGGGAATAAGTGTGGTGTCGCACCCATTCGGATGGTGCCATTGCCGGCGATTTGGAATGCGAGTTGACATGTCAAATCGCATCAATGTGAACCTAGGCTAAACATCAAATTGCATTAGGTATTGGTAATTACTTTGTTTTACATTTAATGCTATTTTTTAAAAATTGTTCTTCAAAACTTAAAATATTTTAGCACCAGGCTCACATGAGCACAAAATTAGAGCCCAATCTTTTCATAATAAAAGAAGTCTAGTTATGGACTATCCAGGGAGGGGGACAACGATGTCAAGCATATCCCATTGCTAGTCACTTCAACAGTTGATGGCTGGCAATGTCTATAGGAAGACATAAGCTGATCATGCATTTTAAAAGTGCTCCTCCATCAAATCGGTAGCAAGCAGAGCTGGTCTCTGAACAAAAAGGAAAATCAAGCTTCAGGCAGAGGCACCAATCTGCCCAACTATCAGCCCCCAAGACCTTTGAGCATGGTGCCACGTATTTGTTATATTATCTGTCACCAGAGGGAGCCCCAATGACTGGTTACTCCAGAAGAGGTAAGATTTTAAGCCTGGTACACAGGGGCCGAATATCAGCCAGTTCCACAGAAACCGACCGACATTAGGCCTGTGTATACACCAGCCTGCCCTACAGAAAAAGTAGCATCCAATCAGTGCTGGTAAGCAATGGCTACAGGTGTCGACTAGTGTAGAAGAAACTCTAGCACCATACACCAAACTGAGCATGTGCAGCCTGACTCCAGTAGCTCTGTCTTGTCTGGATGTGTTCTGGAGTCAGTGGAAGGAGGAGGAGGTTCAGTTCATACATGATCAGTCTTTTTACACAGGATTAACCCCTTAGATTCTACAGCGAGTATAACAAGCATGCTTTACTACATATACAGACTTTTACTGTTGTGGGTTTAGCAACACCAACCTTCCCTTCGACTGTCCTGAATGCATATCCTGATAGAGTCAGGACAAGCTGCACATGCTCTTTTGGTGTGTATTGCTAGAGAGTTTTTTTTTTGCTTGGGAGAGTGCATGTGATCAGCACAGGACCAATCAGCACTGTCCAGAGTGGTTCAGGGGTCCTGCATCCTCATAGGACAATCAGGGGAGAATGAAAACGCCTACAAGTTTTAAGTGCTCAGCCAGACACTAATAGAAGTCACAAGAATACTATATACTGCTGATGAGAAGGGGTGTTTAGCAGTTTATATTTATGAAAATGATTGCATTTCCATGTTCTGGGCAAACTGTCATAAACCCCTTCTGAATGTGCAATCTGCCTGGCCGATATATATGCTGATGAAAGCCTCATCAGTCACTGACCTGAGAGATGTTTGTAGATCAAGAGTTCATACTCGCAGCATACTTGTCCATACAGGCAAATGACTCATTCACACAGACGTACTTAAAATGGATGTAAACCTGAATTTTTTTTTTTTTTTTTTTAGCCGTCACAATGTAGAGTATAAGATTTTCTATCATCTGTGCTCAGTCTTGCCACAAAGAGTTAATCCAGCTCTGAGCAATCCGCTTTTTTTTCCCAGTGAAATAAACAGACAAACAGGAGAAAACTTGTCTGTTCTTCTTCCTTGCTATGAATGACAGGTTATTTACATAACTCATGCACTAGCCTGGAGACAGGCAATTATTTAATTATTAATTCCCACCTCCTTTTCTGAAGTCATGTGGTTACTTTTCTGGATTTTGACTGGATGTTAGTGATCATAGCAGAATTTAGTGTAAGGAATACACAGGAGAAAATGCATGTTGACAAGGGGAGTGTAGAGGAGGGCAGGGAGTCTATTGACATCACGACTCCACCCACAGAGCTCAAGACAACAGATCCACCCACAGAATCTGCAGTTTTTTAGTTCTTATAACAGACAGAGGGGAGACATTTGACAGGGAAGGATACATGCAGGAGGCATCTATATCCTTATAGATCAGCACTATGGCAGTAGTTTAGAAAGTATGAGCGTGGGTTTACATCCACTTTAAGTGTACAGTAAAGGCCAAGTTTTACCTGCAGGGGAGATCCGTATGTATGCATGTCCCTATGCACAGCTGTCAAACAGATTGCTGAATAGAACAAGAGAAGGCTGGACGGCTACACTCCTGTGCAATTTCTCTATTCATATACCGGAAAACAAAGGTAAACTACAGATACAAGCCAACATGTTTCACACCAAAGTCGGGTGCTTACTTATAGGTCAGAGATTGCCGATGTCCTGAAAAAGCTAGTATCCTAGGTGTCTCGGGCATTAGTACGTTAATTAAGCCTCATTAACTTGCGCAAGGGCTGCGTTTTGCCTGCAAGGGCCACAGGTGTTCCGTGAGTCTATGTGCAAGCAGTCCCATTAATGTCAATTGGCATGCAGCGGCTGCACAGTAACACCACTTTGGACCAAGTGCCATGAATAAAGACTGCCCGCGTACAGATGCATGGAACACCTGTGCGTCCTCTGCAGGCAAAACAAGACCTGAGGACATGTACCCACAGTCTAGGAATTCTTCCGAGGACATGTACCCACAGTCTAGGAATTCTTCCGAGGACATGTACCCACAGTCTAGGAATTCTTCCGAGGACATGTACCCACAGTCTAGGAATTCTTCCGAGGACATGTACCCACAGTCTAGGAATTCTTCCAAGGACATGTACCCACAGTCTAGGAATTCTTCCAAGGACATGTACCCACAGTCTAGGAATTCTTCCAAGGACATGTACCCACAGTCTAGGAATTCTTCCAAGGACATGTACTCACAGTCTAGGAATTCTTCCGAGGACATGTACCCTGGCATGAATTTGTGTACCTGGTAAAGCAATGCATTTGTTTGCCAAATATTAGACTGCTTACGCAAGCAATTCAGGATTAATATATATCCAGTAAAATAAATGACAGAGTGCTTATCTTATTTTACAAGTGTGACACTAACTGTATACTCACACTACAGACCTGCATGACAGCAGACAGCAATGGGTACTTGCAAAATACATGACCCTTGAGTACTCTGCATGGATTTGTGGTTTCCACAGTAGGAAGCCATCAGGGACTGGGATGTGTCGGATACATGGGGCTCAGGTCTGGGTTGGGCTCTTATAGAGATTAGCCTTTAACAAGTCTCTAGCAAACACTGTAGTGATATGAAATACCCTGCTAAGCTAAGAAGAAAGACATTTCACTTGGAAAAGCTCAGCTGACATCATGATAAAGTTGTGTACCGAGAACCATTTCCTGGAAATCAGATTATTCTTTTTACAGTAATGGAAAAAAGTGGACCTGTGCCAAAACCAAGTATCTAAGAAACCACTGGATTTACCTGCATATGTACAGTACATTTCTAAAACAGCTTTCTTTAGAAAACAGGAAGATAAGTGACATTTATGTGTGGGAGACAGATTTTGCTACAGTGAAACATAAAATTTAGTATAGGAAAAAAAAAAACAGTTCCCTGCTATGAACACCGCAAGGATACTGGCAACTTTTACTGCAGATCCTTAGTCACTATGGTTCTGAAGATATAGATGTAGGCCCTACTCTGACAGCTGGTAAGGGAGAGACATACAAGTAGGTGAGCGTTTCACTACCTGCATGCGCCTCCCAAAATGATCCTGTGAAGGGATTGGGATCGCAATTACATCAGTGTGATGTCGTGATCAAAAAGCCGGGCCTTTAACCGCTTCAATACTGTGCACTTTCATCCCCTTTCTGCCCAGGCCAATTTTTATGTCACACTTAACGTTGTTCTCAAAAATATGCCTGTAAACGTCCTAATGTGTATGGACACAAAGGATAATATTAAATTGCTTCCACGGGCAGAACACAAAACTCCTGTAGAAGGAACGGTTTTTATTCCAGTGTGCATGGAGCCTAAATGAAAATTGCGCGGTCATGCAACGCTGTACCCAAATTACATTTTTATAATTTTTTATTACACACACACAGAGCTTTCTTTTGGTGGTATTTACGGTAATCACCTCTAGGCTTTTTATGTTTTGCAAAAAAATTGGATAAATTTGAAATTTTTACTCCTTCTCTGATGAGGCGGCACTGATGAGGCAGTAATATGTAGCACTGATAGGCACAGATTGGCATCACCGATGAGGCTGCACTGATAATCGGTGCCCTGATTATCTGTAGTCTCCCCTGTGGGGAGATCCCGCCAATTGTCTCTCATCACACTCTGTCAATGTGAGGCAAGAAGAGATGATAAAACGGCATTTCCTCGTTTATAGGTGATCAGCTGCGATTGGACACAGCTTATCATATGGGTAAAAAGCCACATCATCGGTTCTTTACCAATAATGTGGTTGCCACGCCCACACAAGAGCAGCGAGACTGAAGCAACTTCATGAAGTTGGCCCAGAATGAGAAAGGACCCCACCCGCCGTAATTTTTCTCCATACAGCGGCCGGGAGGTAGTTAACCACTTTCCACCCTCCTGAGTGGACATTCAGGAACATTCCTCAGAAGGAGCGTTACTGTGCAGGCATGCGATCCCACTCGTGTCACCCAGCGCATCTCAGATTTGGCGGGAAGGCTCCGATTGGCCCTCCTAATCACATGATGGTTGTGTCCAATCACAGCCATCATGTGATGTAAATAGAGAGCCGGTTGCTAGGCGGTCGACTCTCCTATTTCTAACACAAAAGTTGTTAGTGAGGAAAGGGAGAGTGGACCGTTGCAGCCGGCAGTGATCATGAGCTTTTTTTGCACTGATCACCAGCCCAGTGTCCCCACAACAGTAAAAACACGTATTCCACATATGTCCCAGTGATCATCTGCACACGTCAGTGATCACACAAACCTGTTAATATACACTTAAATCTGGATTTTTTTTTTTAACCAAAGACATGTAGCAGAATACATTTTAGCCTACATTAAAGGGGTGTTCCAGCCAAAAAATGTGTTTATTAAAAGTCAGCAGCTACAAAAAGTGTAGCTGCTGGCTTTTAATAAACACTCACTTACCTGCTCCTGCGTTCCAGCGATGCGCCGACCGGGGGTTCCGCTCCTCTCCCCCCCCTTCGGCTTCACGGCCGGGCACCCACTGCGCATGCGCGAGCCGCACTGCGCATGCGCACGCGGCGCGGCTCGTCGCTGATTGGACAGGCGATTGCCTAGGACCTGTCAGTGTCCTAGGCCATCGCCTACAGGGAGGGGCTGAAATAAGGCGATTACGCCTCTCGCCTTATCAGCCCCTCGGCGGAAGCAGGAAGTGGGACAGGAAGTCCCACTCCTACTGAAGCCCCCACTCCCCCCCAAAAAAAATTACATGCCAAATGTGGCATGTATGGGGGTGAGGAGTGGATTAAGAGGAAGTTCCATCTTTGGGTGGAACTCCTCTTTAAATTTGATTTTATTGGATTTCTTTTAAAACAAAGTAGAAAAAAAAAATTTCCCCCCAAAAAACTTGCTTACATCGAAAAAAAAAAAAAAAAAAAAAAATCAAGTGGTGACTAAATACCACCAAAAGAAAGCTTTACGAGTATGAATAGGATGATAAAAATTCATTTGGGTACAGTAGCATATGAATGCAATGTTCATTGAAAGTGCGAGAGGGCAGAAAGCTGAAAAATGGTTTGGAAAGGAAGGGGGTGAAAGTGCCCAGTATTGAAGTAGTTGTAAAGGCTGAAGATTTTTTATCAACAAGCATCCTTTGCATGTAGGTAAAAAAACCTGTGTGCAGCAGGCTGCCCCCCACCATAATACTTACCCGAGCTCCTTTTGATCCAGAAAATGTGCACAAGAGCAGCGACTCTCAGTGGACCCTCCCTCCTCACTGGCTGAAACATCAGGGGAAGCCACAGTCAAGAGGGGATGGGGCCGAGCCATGGCTACGTATCTGATTAAAAAGGAAGAGCAGTGGCTCAGGAGTGTGCCTGCTTGAGTGCCCCCACTGCAAGCTGCTTTTTCTGGGGGGTACTCGACAGGAGGGAAGAGTCCAGAAGAGCCGGTGGGACCCAAGAAGAGGAGAATTTGGGCTGCTCTGTGCAAAACCATTGCAAAGAGCTTTTTTTTTTTTTTTTTTTAATAACAAAAACACACATTTGCCTTTAAATGGCACTTTTAAAAAACAGTGTGCCTAGAATCAGAAGAGAGATACAGAAACGTTTTCTGGGTTAATAAAGACTCGCACACACAGGCACGGTTTTATTTATAGATTGTAAGGGTCTTGGGCCCCATTCACATGCAGTGATTAGCTGCGTGCCCCATGCAGGGCCCTCCTTTACCAGCATGGGGGCAAACAAGTGTTGCATGCATCTCCATGCCGGTGTCATATTCCTGACTGTTGGGATATGCAGCTGCACAAGTACAGCCGCTGTATCCCAATATAACACTTTAATGTGGGTCGCCGAACAAGCACCACTATGTCATATTGGGACACAGCTGTGTCCCAGAAGCCATGCGTCTCAATAGACAATGGGCCGCCAGCAGGGGAACGCATGCAACATCTGTGCAGGAAAAACACGGCCCTGGATGGAATCACTGCATGTGAATGAGGGAGCTGCCAGAGCCTTTTTTACTTTTATTATTTTTGTTATAATACCACTAAACTGCATGCAGATAGCCCATAGAAAATGAACGGGTATGCACTGGTTGTACAGACTGCCCCACACAGCTGGGTTTAACAGGTATGCAAGGACAGGGGGCTCCGTCCCACCCTGGAGTCTACCAGTGACTGCGGGGAGGAGAATGCCTTGGCCGCTCATCATTGGAGCGGCACAGTGACTGCGGGAGGAGAATGCCTTGGCCGCTTATCATTGGAGTGGCGCAGTGACTGCGGGAGGAGAATGCCTTGGCCGCTTATCATTGGAGCGGCACAGTGACTGCGGGAGGAGAATGCCTTGGCCGCTTATCATTGCAGCGGCGCAGTGACTGCGGGGAGGAGAATGCCTTAGCCGCTTATCATTGGAGCGGCGCAGTGACTGCGGGGAGGAGAATGCCTTGGCCGCTTATCATTGGAGCGGCGCAGTGACTGCGGGGAGGAGAATGCCTTGGCCGCTTATCATTGGAGCGGCACAGTGACTGCGGGAGGAGAATGCCTTGGCCGCTTATCATTGGAGCGGCGCAGTGACTGCGGGGAGGAGAATGCCTTGGCCGCTTATCATTGGAGCGGCGCAGTGACTGCGGGGAGGAGAATGCCTTGGCCGCTTATCATTGGAGCGGCACAGTGACTGCGGGGAGGAGAATGCCTTGGCCGCTTATCATTGGAGCGGCGCAGTGACTGCGGGGAGGAGAATGCCTTGGCCGCTTATCATTGGAGCGGCGCAGTGACTGCGGGAGGAGAATGCCTTGGCCGCTTACCATTGGAGCGGCACAGTGACTGCGGGGAGGAGAATGCCTTGGCCGCTTATCATTGGAGCGGCACAGTGACTGCGGGGAGGAGAATGCCTTGGCCGCTTATCATTGGAGCGGCACAGTGACTGCGGGGAGGAGAATGCCTTGGCCGCTTATCATTGGAGCGGCACAGTGACTGCGGGGAGGAGAATGCCTTGGCCGCTTATCATTGGAGTGGCACAGTGACTGCTGGAGGAGAATGCCTTGGCCGCTTATCATTGGAGCGGCACAGTGACTGCGGGGAGGAGAATGAATTGGCCGCTTATCATTGGAGCGGCTCAGTGACTGCGGGGAGGAGAATGCCTTGGCTGCTTATCATTGGAGCGGAACAGTGACTGCGGGAGGAGAATGCCTTGGCCCTCTTGGGGGACCTTGAGTAGTTAACAGTTCATGCCTATACGAGCTGATTGCTACCAGGCCTACACAGGGCCGCTGTCTGATTGTTTCTCTCCTCCCTTCCGTTTTTTTTTTTTTTTTTTTCCCTTTTGCACTAGTGTTGTAACTTTTGTCCTAGGACACGGAAGATACTGTATAGAGATTGACTGACTGTAAGTTGACATGTTATTCTTTGTGATGTTTGTTCTCTATTGAAAAATTCAATAAAAATTATTGAACGAGAGAATGCCTTGGCCGCTTATGATTGGAGCGGCGCAGTGACTGCTTCCTGGCAGGCTCATTCATTCGTTTTCTGTCCTGAACACACCCAACCTCATGCCCATCTATGACATGCAAGGAGAAAACTGCTAGAAAATGTACTCTTTTAAAGGCACACTGCAAATGAATACAAATTATTTAAGGAAAGGACAATTTAAGTTGGCGACAGGGTCTCTTAAGATAAGTTCACACTGGCATTTAGAGCTGGCATTTGATAGGCGTTAAAAACGTAAGCCTCATGTTGAGTCAGGAAGCATTTGAAGCCTTTCAATGCCTCCCATTCAATGGTAATGCTTCGCAAACACTCTGCCAGGCAGTTGCGGTGAAGTTGTGGGGCATTAAGATTTGTTTATTTCCTGTAAGGCAATAGGCATTTGTGGAGCAGTTTAACGCTCAAACGCTTCAAAACTGCCAAAAGGGCGATTGGGGAGCATTATTAAATCAGTAACGCTTGTAAAGTGCCAGTCTAAAGCTTCATACACACAAATCGGATTTCCATAAGACAAATCCGTGGAATTTTGTGCGAAGGGTGTTGGCTGTGAACTTGTTCTGCATACAGACGGCAGAACTTTTTTTCACCCAACATACACAAAGCTACGTGGTTTTCCTGCCCTTTAGCGCCACACTTTGGGCAACTTATTCTAATGTTGTCTTATGGTTAGCATTGGTTCGAAGCATGCGTGTTTGTACTTTGGATTTTAGTCCGACGGAATTGTGTACATACGATCGGATAATCCGATGGAACACATTTGTTGTCCGAAAGTTTGAGAGCATTTACAGCGAACATTTGTTGTTGGAAATTCCGACAACAATTGTCCTATGGAGCATACAGATGGTCGGATTATCCGACAAAACCCTTCCATCACACAACTGTTGTTGGACCATCTGATCTTGTGTACAGGCCTTAACGCCCATACTAAAGCTATAGGAGGGTTTGTTAAGCGTTACAAAGTGTGACCAGCCCCTAATGCTTCGCAAACACTTGGTGAATATGATGTTCTTCAGACTAGTTGCTGTGTGGAGCTCAAAGTTTAGAACGACCTGGAGATTCCCCTTAGGAGGTAGACTGCGCCAGAAATGCTGAAAACTGTTTACTACATTGCCACAAAGAGGGATTTGTCTTCTTAGGCCTCTTACACACTTCTATAAAAAGGCACGTAAACAAGCGCTGCGTATAGTTCAGCAACATGAAAATACAGATATCTGCATTGCCGGCCAGTAATTTACGAGTATTCGTGTAAATACACTTAACCGCACTTTTATCCCCCTTTCTGCCTAGGCCCATTTTAATTTACACACAAATGGAGCTTTTTTTCTGGTGGTATTGAATCTTTTTTTTCTCAACTTTTTGCTAAAATGAAAAAGACCAAAAATGAATAAAAATTTAAAAAACTTCATAGTTTGTTATAAAAAAAAAAAAAATTCTCCTTCACTGATGTACGTTGATAAGGTGGAAAGGGCAGCACTAATAGGCTCCGAAAGGCAGCACTGATGTGCACGTATTAGCAGCGCCGATAATCCATATGGATATCCCTTTAACACAAGCCGGTTATCGGCACTCTCTCCTCACGCTTTCAGCACGAGGCAAGAAAAGCCAATAAACAGCTTTGGCTGACCATAATTCGCTGTCATTGGCCGACAACTGATCATATGGTAAAGGGCTGCTGTGATTGGCCCTTTTCCCCAATCTGCGATCAGCCGAGTGCAAAGGACTCTGCAATCATAGGGCGGGCAGGAAGCATGATCACGGGAGTATGTCCATGTACGCCCTCCCAGCAAAGTAAGCCCACGCAGTAGCCATCATTCGGCTATAGTGTGGAGGGGAAGGAATTAAACACTTGCCACCTGCCCACAGTATATTTATCGCAGATGGGCGATAGTTCCAGGTTAAGCAACATACGAGTATGTCACTTTCTTCCTGATTTTCGGACACGCTACGCATGTCCCTGCTCATCTGTGCTTGGACTGGCCACAGTACGAGTCTGATGAACGATTTTGGCTGTAGACCTGAGGCCAATCACAACACAGACCTCTTTGTGTTTGTAAACAAAACACACAGGACCTGCCTTATTTCTTCCTCCCTGAGCTTTCCATTCAGGGAGAGAAGCCAGACAGATTCTGTGTGAATACAAGTAGCTAAATATACACTTACAAACACTTGGTTGGCACATTAACCCCTTGATTACACTCCACAGTTATCTCCGATTGTCATGTCACCCAGTTGCCATAGCACAGTTTACAAGCATAATCACTGTATTAATGTCACCATCAACGTCAGTCAGCTAGGGTACCTCCCAGTCAGTGTCAGTTGGCACCCGATCGTCCGCCACACTATCACAGTCAAAGCATAAGTCGCTGATCACCTCCATTACTAGTATAGCATCTTTACAGATCAGCATCTTGATCACGATCAAAACTATACTAGTGTCCCCAATAGTATAGTGGTCCCAAAATTGTTTCATCAGACCAGAGAATTTAGTTTCTCATGGTCCGATAGTCTTTCAGGTGTCTTTGGCAAACTCCAGGCAGCTGTCATGTGCCTTTTACTGAGGAGTGACTTCCGTCATACAAGCCTGATTGGTGGGGTGCTGCAGAGATGGTAGTTCTTCTGGAAGGTGCGCCTCTCTCCACAGAGAAACGCTGTAGCTCTGTCTGAGCAACCATGGGAGTCTTGGTCACCTCCCTGACTAAGGCCCTTCTCCCCATTTTGCTCAGTTTGGCCAGGCAGCCCACTCTAGGAAGAGTCCTAGTGGTTCTAAACTTTTTCTTTTACAGATGATGGAGCCCACTGTGCTCATTGGGACCTTCGATTATTCTGTACCCTTCCCAAGATCTGTGCCTCCATACAATCTATCTCAGAGGTCTACAAACAATTCCTTGGACTTCAAGGCTTGGTTTGTGCTCTGACATGCACTGTTAACTGTGGGACACACACACTATATATATATATATATATATATATATATATATATATATATATACACACACACACACACACACACACACACACACACACACACACACACACACACAGGCCTCAAAATTTCAAGTCCTGAGCTACTAGCCAGGCCTTAAGAGTTACTCGCCACCTGTTGCCCCACCCAAACCCTATCTTGCCCCGCACCTTAAACATGCCCTTGTAAAATTATCTCATGAAATAACACTGTTAAATGTTTTATTCAGTATTACGTTACAAAAATACATAACTTCAACAATATTAACATAAATTAATGTTATCATATCCCCATTCTATCATATCTATGCCTCCATTTCTGTCCCCCTGCCCCTATTCTATCATATCTATGCCTCCAATTCCTCCCCCCATCTATCATATGGTATGATAGATGGGGGGGGGGGCAGAATTGGAGGAATAGGTATGATAGAATGGGGGGAGCTGGACAGAATTGAAGGCATAAGCATGACAGATTGGGGGAGGGGCAGAATTGGGGGCATAGGTATAATGGATTGAGGGGATTTAAAGCCACCCCCCCCCCCCCAGTAGTATAAAAGGCAGGAGAATGGGAACAAATCAGAGCTGAAAGAGAAGGAGGGGATGCTGTACTAGAAGCTAACCCCCTAACAGGTTCCCTGTGTGAGCAGAGGGAGAGGAGGAGATGCTGCGAGGACATTCTCACACTCTGCCCAGCACTGTCACCAGGAGAGCTCTGCAGGACAGCCGCATCGCTATGTGACTCCATCATATCCAACCACAACAAGACATGGCGAGCGTCTATACATTCTGCTCCCTCCCCGCCATACTCCCCCCTGCCTCTTCGCTTGCCATACCCTCTCCCTATCCCCATCGTCCTTACTTTGTGTCTGTCCTCCAACAATCGCTCTGCTTTCAATTAGCACTACTGCGGTTCCCAGCCTTGAAATCCTTCCTTCATGGAATCATGTGTTTCCGTCACATGCTCGGCTCTGACAGTGCTGTGTGTGCTGAGGAGGAGATACATGAGAGCTGTGGACGTATTGGCTTATGGGAGGTGGATAGGGGCGGTCCCACGCGCGCGCTCGTGTCCAATCTGCTGCTAGCATGTGAAGGGACGGACCGGCAGTTTAGTTGAATTACTGAGCGCAATGTGTGTGTGTCCGAGCGGCACTCGCACTGCATATAAATCTCCTCGCCATATGCGAGTACAAATTTTGAGCCCTGTGTATAATTTTTATATATATATATATATATATATATATATATATATATATATATATATATATATATATATATATATATATATATATATATATATATATATATACACATATACACGTGTGTGCCTTCCCAAATCATGTCCAATCAAGTGAATTTACCACAGGTGGACTCCAATCAAGTTGTAGAAACATCAAGGATAATCAGTGAAAACATGACGCACCTGAGCTCAGTTTTGAGTGTCATGGCAAAGGCTGGGAATACTTATGTACATGGGACTGTTTTTATTTTCAGTAAATTTGCAAAGATTTCAAATGAATTTCTTTCACATTGTCATTATGTGGTATTGTTTGTAGAATTTTGAGGAAAATAATGATTTTATGCAATTTTGGAAACAGGCTGTAACATAAACAATGTGGAAAAAGTGAAGTGCTGCGAATACTTTTCGGATGCACTATACTTTGGCCAGAATGGGAAATGATGGTTGTTAGACAGACAAGGTTTCTGTTCATTGCTATGGGTTGTCACAGCTCAACACACAACAGCAGCATTAGGCCCGGGGCAGAGCAGACCTGTACAATGATATGTCTGCCTTGTAATGGCACCCCCAGCATTCCCACAATGGGAGCCTTTAGGGCTGGATGGGACAAATGACAGCCCTCCATAAAGGGAATTCCAGCCTACTACACAAAACACCGGTCCTCTCGCTTTAAAATACAAAACAACCAACACTGCCATAAGAAGTAAGCTACAATAGCTGGGTATTCTGACAGGCTGAAATCAAATTCTGAAAAACAGACAAACTGGGTCTTTATATAACAAACATTCTGTAATAAACGCTTCCCCCCGCGTGTCAGCGTAATGTAAGCAGAGCTACACCTGCGCAGCTCAGCGCACATTTACAGCACCCGCTCTGAGCTGCGGGGAAGTGACTCCTGTGCGCATACGCCAAGTGATGCCATAAAGGACGGATCGTTGAAGTCAACGTGGAAACGCTGCGCTTTACTGTCGTTTTTACCGAGCTTTTCGGGCACTTTTAACTCCTGCTTATTGATGTCATAGGGCAGGGGTGCCTTATATACACTGCTCCTAAATCGCTACAAATGAAGCTGCATGCAGGACTTTGATGCCCTGCCAAAGCAGCGCCCCAGTGTGAAAGCACTCAGGCTTTCACACTGGTATTGCAGATGAAGCTTTTTTTCAGGTGCTTTAAAAGCGATTCTTTTAGCGCTAAAGCGCCTGAAAAATGCCTCCAGTGTGAAAGGGGTCAAAGTGGCACATAATTGAAGTGAAAGGAAAATGATAAATGGGTTTCAACAATTTCATATTTATTTAAATTCATGATGTTAATTAAAAAGTTAAATATATTACAATTCTATCTAAAAAAAAAATATATATACTTTTTTTTTTTAAATCAGTCATTTTCCGTTTTTTGGCCAAGTGCGGCCAACACTACTTTTACATACATTTTACTAGGGGAATTGAATGTGTTTGTAGGAACACAAAATCCGTTCCTTCCCCCGTCAGAACAGGGATCTGCCTTGTTTACATAGGCAGATCTCCATTGCGAGTCTCCGCCTGAGATCTCCATTGCGAGTCTCCGCCTGACAATCGGTGGATGCCAGCAGACATCCAGTGCCCATCTCCCGCAGATCATCTTCTGCAGTAAATAATAACAGCAGAAGTGGTCTGCAGGTAGCACATGTGCGCCTCCTGTTGGCAGAAGTGCAGAATCGTGTGTGTGTGTGTGTGTGCGTGCGTGCGTGCGTGTGCGCGCGCGTGCGTGTGTGCGTTAAAGGGGAGGTTCCCCTAAAAATAAAACTTTTAACATTGCATTTATCCTCTTAATCACATCTAGAATCAGCTGGTATTTTTAAAAAAATACGTCCGTACATACCATTTTCTTCATGTAGTCTCACCGCTGCTTCCGGGTATGATGGTCGGGGATGGGCGTGCCTACTTGATTGACAGGCATCCGACCGACGCATACAGCGCGTCACGAGATGCCGAAAAAAGCCGAGCGTCGTTGCGCAGGCGCCGTATAGAGCCGCACTAACGTTCGCCTTCTTTCGGCATCTCGTGACGCGCTGTATGCGTCGATCGGATGCCTGTCCCCGACTATCATACCGGAAGTGGCGGCGAGACTACATGAAGAAAATGGTATGTACGGACGGATTTTTTTTTTAAATACCAGCCGATTCTAGATGTGATTAAGAGGATAAATGCAATGTTAAAAGTTTATTTTTAGGGGAACCTCCACTTTAATTCTGCATAAAACATGTGTCATTTCATGATATAATTTATGAGGGGGTGTTTAAGGATGGAATTAGGGGTGTTGCAGGGTAGGGATTGGTTGAGTCAACTGGTGGCTAGTAACCCTTAAGGCCTGGCTAGTAGATTTAACCCCTTTGAATCGTAAAACAAATAGAAAAAACGATTTTAGCTCTAGCCGTCATGCCGATTGAATGACTTACAATGTAAGCTCCTTGAGGGTAGGGACCCGAAGTGAACATACAATATATATGTAAAGCACTGCGTAAATAAACGACGCTATAGTATCTGAAATAATTTTTTTTTAGCAAAGTTCTTTATGGTGGTCGATACAATAGACTATAATGGTCACCTATCTCTTCCTTTTTTTAGAACATGGATGCATGCCTCCTGACGAGTGGCTACAGCCCACAAAACATGTCAAGCCCACCATGATGCATCCAACGTATATCGATATTTGATATTGTTTTATCAATCTGTATATATCAGACTTCATTCTGCCCAATATCCAGTATGGATATCCTTTATTGTCATGTGCTATGTGATCAAGAATTATTTTGATGTAAACTGACAACTGTACTATCCATGATACACTGTAGGAAGGTTATGCCATTTTTTGGTTTAGTAACGCATACATGTTTTTACTTCCAGGATAGGTTTGGTCTCACCACACATGCACCTCATTCAAAGTCCCAAACTCCCCCCCCCCTCATATTTTGCATATAGCACAGGGATGGGGCGTAAACTTTTTCCTTACGTCTCATTCAAAGTCCCAAACGTTCCCTCCCTCGTTTTTATCCAAAAAAAAAATAACCTAATCTCTGATCTGCACCAAGGATTTCTGACAAACGTAACGTAGGTATAAGAAACAACCAGCATTTCTAGAAGTTCAGTAACAGCCACCCTCACACTTTGGCCTTGTTTACACTAGTAGTCGGAGGGTGGTAAAAACATGCAGTTGGGACACTTTTTTGATGGTGCAAGAGAGGGTTATAAATCCTGTCAGATTTTTTTTTCTGGTATCTGCGTCCCATTGGGGAGATATCCCGTAACTTCCTGTCTCATCGCCAAACAGGAAGTGAGAGGAAATTCCTTGGGGATCCCCAGAACTAGTGTCCTCATTGGAAGATTTCGCTCTATTACTTTCCTGGGGACAACCCAACATTTGGGATTTTCTTTTGCCTTCAATGATAAACAGGACAAATGACGAGGGTAAATCTCTCCAACTTGGACTCTAATCCATCTCCCCTCTATCCAAATCTATCCAAATCTATAGAAAATGTTTTAGCTCCAGTTATATTTGAGGCTGCAAAAGGTGACAGCCATTGGGGGGGGGGGGGGGGTACACATGCCACCACTGTTATCCTTTCCTCCTTCGCCTCAACCACCTGCCAAAACGCAGCCCATTTGCCCATTTAGGTGAATGTGTGTAATGCATGCAGTTGTTGTACTTAGGGGACAGTGAGGAGGAAACATATCGCCTCCTTACAGCCTGTCAAACCCCTCTGAAAAATGATCTGCCTGTGGATCACTTTTCAGTAGTGCATCAGTCCGTTCCACTTGTATAAACAACCCTGAAGAGATATTAAAGCAGACCTCTCCCCAGAGTAGAATTGGTTGGAGCATGCAGCTTCCAAGTCTTGAAATCCTGTCCAAGCATCAAACTACTTTAAAAACCAAGAAGGGGAGGGGTTTATATGAGGCGCTGGTGATGTAGCCAGGGCCTCACAGACATCCTGGGAAGGCTACGTCACAAATGACCTCCAGGGAGATCCGTTCTTAAACTGTGGCTGGATTATTTTTGGGGGGGCTGGTTTCCCCAAAAGTCACATGTAACTTGTATGTGATATCCCCCAGCGGCCAACTTCAGGGAAAAGGAGATTGCCAGCGATGAATGACTGGGCAATAATGTCATCAGCTTACTATGGGGCATCCATTATCCTCTACACTAAACTGGCCACTGGGAGCTGATCACATGACCATAGGTGAGTATAAGCATCTTCCTTCTACAGGGGAGAAAGAATAGATGTTAGGAGGGGGTGGGATCTGATCACATGACCATACACATCTTCCTTCTACAGGGGGGGGGGGGTTAGAATAGATGTTAGGAGGGGTGGGATCTGATCACATGACCATACACATCTTCCTTCTACAGGGGGGTTAGAATAGATGTTAGGAGGGGGGGGGGGGGGGTGGGATCTGATCACATGACCATACACATCTTCCTTCTACAGGGGGGGGGGGTAGAATAGATGTTAGGGGGGACCATATTCTTCCTTCTACAGGGGGTTAGAATAGATGTTAGGAGGGGTGGGATCTGATCACATGACCATACACATCTTCCTTCTACAGGGGGGTTAGAATAGATGTTAGGAGGGGGGGGGGTGGGATCTGATCACATGACCATACACATCTTCCTTCTACAGGGGGGGGGGGGGTAGAATAGATGTTAGGAGGTGATCACATGACCATATTCTTCCTTCTACAGGGTGGTTAGAATAGATGTTAGGAGGGGGGTGGGATCTGATCACATGACCATACACATCTTCCTTCTACAGGGGGGTTAGAATAGATGTTAGGAGGGGGTGGGATCTGATCACATGACCATACACATCTTCCTTCTACAGGGGTTAGAAAAGATGTTAGGAGGGGTGGGATCTGATCACATGACCATACACATCTTCCTTCTACAGGGGGGGTTAGAATAGATGTTAGGAGGGGTGGGATCTGATCACATGACCATACACATCTTCCTTCTACAGGGGGGGGGGTTAGAATAGATGTTAGGAGGGGTGGGATCTGATCACATGACCATACACATCTTCCTTCTACAGGGGGGGGGGGAATAGATGTTAGGAGAATCACATGATTCCTTGTTAGATGTTAGGAGGGGGTGGGATCTGATCACATGACCATACACATCTTCCTTCTACAGGGGGGTTAGAATAGATGTTAGGAGGGGTGGGATCTGATCACATGACCATACACATCTTCCTTCTACAGGGGGGGGGGTTAGAATAGATGTTAGGAGGGGTGGGATCTGATCACATGACCATACACATCTTCCTTCTACAGGGGGGGGGGGGGTTAGAATAGATGTTAGGAGGGGTGGGTGATCACATGACCATACACATCGTCCTTGTACAGAGGAGAAAGAATAGATGTTAGGAGGGGGTGGGATCTGATCACATGACCATACACATCTTCCTTCTACAGGGGGGGGGGTTAGAATAGATGTTAGGAGGGGTGGGATCTGATCACATGACCATACACATCTTCCTTCTACATGTTAGGGGGGTGGGATCTGATCACATGACCATACACATCTTCCTTGTACAGAGGAGAAAGAATAGATGTTAGGAGGGGGTGGGATCTGATCACATGACCATACACATCTTCCTTCTACAGGGGGGGGGGGGTTAGAATAGATGTTAGGAGGGGTGGGATCTGATCACATGACCATACACATCTTCCTTCTACAGGGGGGGGGGTTAGAATAGATGTTAGGAGGTGATCACATGACCATATTCTTCCTTCTACAGGGGGGTTAGAATAGATGTTAGGAGGGGGGTGGGAGCTGATCACATGACAGCGTATGGTCATGTGATCAGCTCCCACCCCCCTAACATCTATTCTCCAGAGAAGTTAGAATAGTTAGGAGGGGGTGGGAGCAGTTTTAGTGCCACTTTATCATCCACTTTCTGCCAAGACCTTTTTCCATCTCCGGAGGAGGGTGTAATCCTCAGAACTGCCTCCCTTCCTGTCCGGGTGACACCATGACAAGGAATGAGGCGTCACCCAGACAGGAAGACACACAGCAATACAAAGTTGGCAGAGGTATAAACCCTGCAGCGCTCTACTCAATCTGCCTTGTTTCTTTGCCACTATCAGTGGTGACACCAGGGCAGGAAGTGAGATTAAATCTCCCCAATGGGGACACCGGCAGCAATAGAACAGGACAGATGTACACAGCTGTGGTTGGAGTTTCCCAAAGCCTTAGGGGAGAGTGTAGAACACAGCAGAGTGAGTGGACGGTGTCCAGCATGGGCCATGATAATGCAGCGTCCATGTCTGTACAGTCAGTGTGATGACGCCAGTCAGGTGAATGAGAGTGCAGTGTCAGTGATGGAAGAGAGCCAGACACCGGTATCCCGGCCATACTTCTCCCCTCCTCCCTCCTGGACACACACAGCCATACCCCGGAACCTCGGCTCCCCCCGCCCGCCGCCTCCCGGCCCGACACTTACAATTCCTTGATTAACACCATTCTCCGCAGCGACCGCCGCAGCTCCTGTGCGGCACCGACGTCACACGACGCTTTCCGGGAGAGCGGACGCTGCGCCGGCACACGCCCTCCCAGCGCACGGAACCACGCCCCGTCACTATCTTCATAGGTCCCAGGTCACGGCCTGAGCGCACAGCTCCGCCTAGTGGTTCCTCCAGCCACGCCCATAGAACGCTGATTTGTTAGAATGCTGACATGTGTCATAGCTGTGTGCGGTGATAGTCTATGTGTGGGCCGAGCGGCTCTGATAGAACTGCTACCTCTACCGGAGATCAGTCACCCGTCTCTGGACGGACAAGGTGTCTATGGTTTATTCCAGGACACTGAACCATAGAGACATATTGTGTGTCACCATCCATCCAGATCAATGTGCCAGAGGGCCATGACACCTTGTGATCTGTGGTGACAGAGCTCTATAGAGAAGCCGCTTTCTGAGCTCTTCCCCCCGGCCTGGAGTGCTGAGCGAGGTGTCCCTGGTGGTGACATTCTGTACCCATCAGTGAGGGACACACATGAGAACAGCAAGGTTTATGCTGCATGATTTGGTAATCCTGTAACCGCAGCTTGTCACCAGTCCATAGGTGTGTGTACAGGGTGTGCCAGGGGACACCTCCATCCAGTGCAGACCCCCCCCCCCCTTTAATGTCACATCACAGGTATGTGTAGACCCCACATGTTTCACCCAAGCCCACCAACAGGGCTCTGAAAAAATGAGGAAAAAAATCATAAAATTGTTAAAAATTATTAAAACAAAATAATAAAAAACGATGGACCATATTGACACCCTACTGACTGATGCCATCCACTGTCCTACTGACACCAACTCCTCTACTGACACTGTCCACTGTCCTACTGACACCATCCAATGTCCTACTGACACCATCCACTGTCCTACTGACACCATCCAATGTCCTACTGACACCATCCACTGTCCTACTGACACCATCCACTGTCCTACTGACACCATCCAATGTCCTACTGACACCATCCAATGTCCTACTGACACCGTCCACTGTCCTACTGACACCGTCCACTGTCCTACTGACACCGTCCACTGTCCTACTGACACCGTCCACTGTCCTACTGACACCGTCCAATGTCCTACTGACACCGTCTACTGTCCTACTGACACCGTCTACTGTCCTACTGACACCGTCTACTGTCCTACTGACACCGTCTACTGTCCTACTGACACCATCCATTGTCCTACTGACTCCAACCCCTGCTCTACTGACACCATCCACTGTCCTACTGACACCATCCACTGTCCTACTGACACCAACTCCTCTACTGACACCCTCCACTGTCGTACTGACACCAACTCCTCTACTAACATCGTCCACTGTCCTACTGACACCATCCACTGTCCTACTGACACCAACTCCTCTACTGACACCCTCCACTGTCCTACTGACACCAACTCCTCTACTGACACTGTCCACTGTCCTACTGACACCATCCAATGTCCTACTGACACCATCCACTGTCCTACTGACACCATCCAATGTCCTACTGACACCATCCACTGTCCTACTGACACCATCCAATGTCCTACTGACACCATCCACTGTCCTACTGACACCGTCCACTGTCCTACTGACACCGTCCACTGTCCTACTGACACCATCCACTGTCCTACTGACACCGTCCACTGTCCTACTGACACTGTCCACTGTCCTACTGACACCATCCAATGTCCTACTGACACCGTCTACTGTCCTACTGACACCGTCTACTGTCCTACTGACACCGTCTACTGTCCTACTGACACCATCCATTGTCCTACTGACTCCAACCCCTGCTCTACTGACACCATCCACTGTCCTACTGACACCATCCACTGTCCTACTGACACCAACTCCTCTACTGACACCCTCCACTGTCGTACTGACACCAACTCCTCTACTAACATCGTCCACTGTCCTACTGACACCATCCACTGTCCTACTGACACCAACTCCTCTACTGACACCCTCCACTGTCCTACTGACACCAACTCCTCTACTGACACCATCCACTGTCCTACTGACACCGTCCACTGTCCTACTGACACCGTCCACTGTCCTACTGACACCAACTCCTCTACTGACACCATCCACTGTCCTACTGACACCGTCCACTGTCCTACTGACACTGTCCTACTGACACCATCCACTGTCCTACTGACACCATCCAATGTCCTACTGACACCATCCACTGTCCTACTGACACCATCCACTGTCCTACTGACACCGTCCACTGTCCTACTGACACCGTCCACTGTCCTACTGACACCGTCCAATGTCCTACTGACACCATCCACTGTCCTACTGACACCGTCCAATGTCCTACTGACACCGTCCAATGTCCTACTGACACCATCCACTGTCCTACTGACACCGTCCACTGTCCTACTGACACCGTCCACTGTCCTACTGACACCATCCACTGTCCTACTGACACCGTCCACTGTCCTACTGACACCGTCCACTGTCCTACTGACACCGTCCAATGTCCTACTGACACCGTCTACTGTCCTACTGACACCGTCTACTGTCCTACTGACACCATCCATTGTCCTACTGACTCCAACCCCTGCTCTACTGACACCATCCACTGTCCTACTGACACCATCCACTGTCCTACTGACACCAACTCCTCTACTGACACCCTCCACTGTCGTACTGACACCAACTCCTCTACTAACATCGTCCACTGTCCTACTGACACCATCCACTGTCCTACTGACACCAACTCCTCTACTGACACCCTCCACTGTCGTACTGACACCAACTCCTCTACTGACACCCTCCACTGTCCTACTGACACCAACTCCTCTACTGACACTGTCCACTGTCCTACTGACACCATCCAATGTCCTACTGACACCATCCACTGTCCTACTGACACCATCCAATGTCCTACTGACACCATCCACTGTCCTACTGACACCATCCAATGTCCTACTGACACCATCCACTGTCCTACTGACACCGTCCACTGTCCTACTGACACCGTCCACTGTCCTACTGACACCGTCCACTGTCCTACTGACACCGTCCACTGTCCTACTGACACCGTCCACTGTCCTACTGACACCGTCCAATGTCCTACTGACACCGTCTACTGTCCTACTGACACCGTCTACTGTCCTACTGACACCGTCTACTGTCCTACTGACACCATCCATTGTCCTACTGACTCCAACCCCTGCTCTACTGACACCATCCACTGTCCTACTGACACCATCCACTGTCCTACTGACACCAACTCCTCTACTGACACCCTCCACTGTCGTACTGACACCAACTCCTCTACTAACATCGTCCACTGTCCTACTGACACCATCCACTGTCCTACTGACACCAACTCCTCTACTGACACCCTCCACTGTCGTACTGACACCAACTCCTCTACTAACACCGTCCACTGTCCTACTGACACCAACTCCTCTACTGACACCATCCAATGTCCTACTGACACCGTCCACTGTCCTACTGACACCGTCCACTGTCCTACTGACACCGTCCAATGTCCTACTGACACCGTCCACTGTCCTACTGACACCGTCCACTGTCCTACTGACACCGTCCACTGTCCTACTGACACCGTCCACTGTCCTACTGGCACCATCCAATGTCCTACTGACACCATCCACTGTCCTACTAACACCATCCACTGTCCTACTGACACCATCCAATGTCCTACTGACACCATCCAATGTCCTACTGACACCATCCACTGTTCTACTGACACCATCCAATTTCCTACTGACACCATCCACTGTCCTACTGACACCATCCAATGTCCTACTGACACCATCCACTGTCCTACTGACACCATCCACTGTCCTACTGACACCATCCACTGTCCTACTGACACCATCCACTGTCCTACTGACACCGTCCACTGTCCTACTGACACCGTCCACTGTCCTACTGACACCGTCCACTGTCCTACTGACACCATCCAATGTCCTACTGACACCATCCAATGTCCTACTGACACCATCCAATGTCCTACTCACACCGTCTACTGTCCTACTGACACCATCCATTGTCCTACTGACTCCAACCCCTGCTCTACTGACACCATCCACTGTCCTACTGACACCATCCACTGTCCTACTGACACCAACTCCTCTACTGACACCCTCCACTGTCCTACTGACACCAACTCCTCTACTAACACCGTCCACTGTCCTACTGACACCAACTCCTCTACTGACACCGTCCACTGTCCTACTGACACCAATGTCCTACTGACACCATCCACTGTCCTACTGACACCGTCCACTGTCCTACTGACACCGTCCACTGTCCTACTGACACCATCCAATGTCCTACTGACACCATCCACTGTCATACTAACACCATCCACTGTCCTACTGACACCGTCCAATGTCCTACTGACACCGTCCAATGTCCTACTGACACCGTCCACTGTCCTACTGACACCGTCCACTGTCCTACTGACACCGTCCAATGTCCTACTGACACCGTCCAATGTCCTACTGACACCGTCCACTGTCCTACTGACACCGTCCACTGTCCTACTGACACCATCCACTGTCCTACTGACACCAACTCCTCTACTGACACCCTCCACTGTCCTACTGACACCAACTCCTCTACTAACACCGTCCACTGTCCTACTGACACCAACTCCTCTACTGACACCGTCCACTGTCCTACTGACACCAATGTCCTACTGACACCATCCACTGTCCTACTGACACCGTCCACTGTCCTACTGACACCGTCCACTGTCCTACTGACACCATCCAATGTCCTACTGACACCATCCACTGTCATACTAACACCATCCACTGTCCTACTGACACCGTCCAATGTCCTACTGACACCGTCCAATGTCCTACTGACACCGTCCACTGTCCTACTGACACCGTCCACTGTCCTACTGACACCGTCCAATGTCCTACTGACACCGTCCAATGTCCTACTGACACCGTCCACTGTCCTACTGACACCGTCCACTGTCCTACTGACACCGTCCACTGTCCTACTGACACCGTCCACTGTCCTACTGACACCGTCCAATGTCCTACTGACACCGTCCAATGTCCTACTGACACCGTCCACTGTCCTACTGACACCGTCCACTGTCCTACTGACACCGTCCAATGTCCTACTGACACCGTCCACTGTCCTACTGACACCGTCCACTGTCCTACTGACACCGTCCACTGTCCTACTGACACCGTCCACTGTCCTACTGACACCGTCCACTGTCCTACTGACACCGTCCAATGTCCTACTGACACCATCCACTGTCCTACTGACACCGTCCAATGTCCTACTGACACCGTCCAATGTCCTACTGACACCGTCCAATGTCCTACTGACACCGTCCACTGTCCTACTGACACCGTCCACTGTCCTACTGACACCGTCCACTGTCCTACTGACACCATCCACTGTCCTACTGACACCGTCCACTGTCCTACTGACACCGTCCACTGTCCTACTGACACCGTCCAATGTCCTACTGACACCGTCTACTGTCCTACTGACACCGTCTACTGTCCTACTGACACCGTCTACTGTCCTACTGACACCATCCATTGTCCTACTGACTCCAACCCCTGCTCTACTGACACCATCCACTGTCCTACTGACACCATCCACTGTCCTACTGACACCAACTCCTCTACTGACACCCTCCACTGTCGTACTGACACCAACTCCTCTACTAACATCGTCCACTGTCCTACTGACACCATCCACTGTCCTACTGACACCAACTCCTCTACTGACACCCTCCACTGTCGTACTGACACCAACTCCTCTACTGACACCCTCCACTGTCCTACTGACACCAACTCCTCTACTGACACTGTCCACTGTCCTACTGACACCATCCAATGTCCTACTGACACCATCCACTGTCCTACTGACACCATCCAATGTCCTACTGACACCATCCACTGTCCTACTGACACCATCCAATGTCCTACTGACACCATCCACTGTCCTACTGACACCGTCCACTGTCCTACTGACACCGTCCACTGTCCTACTGACACCGTCCACTGTCCTACTGACACCGTCCACTGTCCTACTGACACCGTCCACTGTCCTACTGACACCGTCCAATGTCCTACTGACACCGTCTACTGTCCTACTGACACCGTCTACTGTCCTACTGACACCGTCTACTGTCCTACTGACACCATCCATTGTCCTACTGACTCCAACCCCTGCTCTACTGACACCATCCACTGTCCTACTGACACCATCCACTGTCCTACTGACACCAACTCCTCTACTGACACCCTCCACTGTCGTACTGACACCAACTCCTCTACTAACATCGTCCACTGTCCTACTGACACCATCCACTGTCCTACTGACACCAACTCCTCTACTGACACCCTCCACTGTCGTACTGACACCAACTCCTCTACTAACACCGTCCACTGTCCTACTGACACCAACTCCTCTACTGACACCATCCAATGTCCTACTGACACCGTCCACTGTCCTACTGACACCGTCCACTGTCCTACTGACACCGTCCAATGTCCTACTGACACCGTCCAATGTCCTACTGACACCGTCCAATGTCCTACTGACACCGTCCACTGTCCTACTGACACCGTCCACTGTCCTACTGACACCGTCCACTGTCCTACTGACACCGTCCACTGTCCTACTGGCACCATCCACTGTCCTACTGACACCATCCACTGTCCTACTAACACCATCCACTGTCCTACTGACACCATCCAATGTCCTACTGACACCATCCAATGTCCTACTGACACCATCCACTGTTCTACTGACACCATCCAATTTCCTACTGACACCATCCACTGTCCTACTGACACCATCCAATGTCCTACTGACACCATCCACTGTCCTACTGACACCGTCCACTGTCCTACTGACACCATCCAATGTCCTACTGACACCATCCACTGTTCTACTGACACCATCCAATTTCCTACTGACACCATCCACTGTCCTACTGACACCATCCAATGTCCTACTGACACCATCCACTGTCCTACTGACACCGTCCACTGTCCTACTGACACCGTCCACTGTCCTACTGACACCATCCAATGTCCTACTGACACCATCCAATGTCCTACTGACACCATCCAATGTCCTACTGACACCGTCTACTGTCCTACTGACACCATCCATTGTCCTACTGACTCCAACCCCTGCTCTACTGACACCATCCACTGTCCTACTGACACCATCCACTGTCCTACTGACACCAACTCCTCTACTGACACCCTCCACTGTCCTACTGACACCAACTCCTCTACTAACACCGTCCACTGTCCTACTGACACCAACTCCTCTACTGACACCGTCCACTGTCCTACTGACACCAATGTCCTACTGACACCATCCACTGTCCTACTGACACCGTCCACTGTCCTACTGACACCGTCCACTGTCCTACTGACACCATCCAATGTCCTACTGACACCATCCACTGTCATACTAACACCATCCACTGTCCTACTGACACCGTCCAATGTCCTACTGACACCGTCCAATGTCCTACTGACACCGTCCACTGTCCTACTGACACCGTCCACTGTCCTACTGACACCGTCCAATGTCCTACTGACACCGTCCAATGTCCTACTGACACCGTCCACTGTCCTACTGACACCGTCCACTGTCCTACTGACACCGTCCACTGTCCTACTGACACCGTCCAATGTCCTACTGACACCGTCCACTGTCCTACTGACACCGTCCACTGTCCTACTGACACCGTCCACTGTCCTACTGACACCATCCACTGTCCTACTGACACCATCCAATGTCCTACTGACACCATCCAATGTCCTACTGACACCGTCTACTGTCCTACTGACACCATCCATTGTCCTACTGACTCCAACCCCTGCTCTACTGACACCATCCACTGTCCTACTGACACCATCCACTGTCCTACTGACACCAACTCCTCTACTGACACCGTCCACTGTCCTACTGACACCGTCCACTGTCCTACTGACACCGTCCAATGTCCTACTGACACCGTCCAATGTCCTACTGACACCGTCCACTGTCCTACTGACACCGTCCAATGTCCTACTGACACCGTCCACTGTCCTACTGACACCGTCCACTGTCCTACTGACACCGTCCACTGTCCTACTGACACCGTCCACTGTCCTACTGACACCGTCCACTGTCCTACTGGCACCATCCAATGTCCTACTGACACCATCCACTGTCCTACTAACACCATCCACTGTCCTACTGACACCATCCAATGTCCTACTGACACCATCCAATGTCCTACTGACACCATCCACTGTTCTACTGACACCATCCAATTTCCTACTGACACCATCCACTGTCCTACTGACACCATCCAATGTCCTACTGACACCATCCACTGTCCTACTGACACCATCCACTGTCCTACTGACACCATCCACTGTCCTACTGACACCATCCACTGTCCTACTGACACCGTCCAATGTCCTACTGACACCGTCCACTGTCCTACTGACACCGTCCACTGTCCTACTGACACCGTCCACTGTCCTACTGACACCATCCACTGTCCTACTGACACCATCCAATGTCCTACTGACACCATCCAATGTCCTACTGACACCGTCTACTGTCCTACTGACACCATCCATTGTCCTACTGACTCCAACCCCTGCTCTACTGACACCATCCACTGTCCTACTGACACCATCCACTGTCCTACTGACACCAACTCCTCTACTGACACCCTCCACTGTCCTACTGACACCAACTCCTCTACTAACACCGTCCACTGTCCTACTGACACCAACTCCTCTACTGACACCGTCCACTGTCCTACTGACACCAATGTCCTACTGACACCATCCACTGTCCTACTGACACCGTCCACTGTCCTACTGACACCGTCCATTGTCCTACTGACACCATCCAATGTCCTACTGACACCATCCACTGTCCTACTAACACCATCCACTGTCCTACTGACACCATCCAATGTCCTACTGACACCGTCTACTGTCCTACTAACACCATCCATTGTCCTACTGACTCCAACCCCTGCTCTACTGACACCATCCACTGTCCTACTGACACCATCCACTGTCCTACTGACACCAACTCCTCTACTGACACCCTCCACTGTCGTACTGACACCAACTCCTCTACTAACATCGTCCACTGTCCTACTGACACCATCCACTGTCCTACTGACACCAACTCCTCTACTGACACCCTCCACTGTCGTACTGACACCAACTCCTCTACTAACACCGTCCACTGTCCTACTGACACCAACTCCTCTACTGACACCATCCACTGTCCTACTGACACCGTCCACTGTCCTACTGACACCGTCCACTGTCCTACTGACACCATCCACTGTCCTACTGAAACCGTCCACTGTCCTACTGACACCATCCACTGTCCTACTGACACCGTCCAATGTCCTACTGACACCGTCTACTGTCCTACTAACACCATCCATTGTCCTACTGACTCCAACCCCTGCTCTACTGACACCATCCACTGTCCTACTGACACCATCCACTGTCCTACTGACACCAACTCCTCTACTGACACCCTCCACTGTCCTACTGACACCAACTCCTCTACTTACACCATCCACTGTCCTACTGACACCATCCAATGTCCTACTGACACCATCCACTGTCCTACTGACACCATCCACTGTCCTACTGAAACCGTCCACTGTCCTACTGACACCATCCACTGTCCTACTGACACCGTCCAATGTCCTACTGACACCGTCCAATGTCCTACTGACACCATCCACTGTCCTACTGACACCGTCCAATGTCCTACTGACACCGTCCAATGTCCTACTGACACCGTCCAATGTCCTACTGACACCATCCAATGTCCTACTGACACCATCCAATGTCCTACTGACACCGTCCACTGTCCTACTGACACCGTCCACTGTCCTACTGACACCGTCCACTGTCCTACTGACACCATCCAATGTCCTACTGACACCATCCACTGTCCTACTGACACCATCCACTGTCCTACTGACACCGTCCACTGTCCTACTGACACCGTCCACTGTCCTACTGACACCGTCCAATGTCCTACTGACACCGTCCAATGTCCTACTGACACCGTCCACTGTCCTACTGACACCGTCCACTGTCCTACTGACACCGTCCAATGTCCTACTGACACCGTCCACTGTCCTACTGACACCGTCCACTGTCCTACTGACACCGTCCACTGTCCTACTGACACCGTCCACTGTCCTACTGACACCGTCCACTGTCCTACTGACACCATCCACTGTCCTACTGACACCATCCACTGTCCTACTGACACCATCCACTGTCCTACTGACACCATCCACTGTCCTACTGACACCGTCCAATGTCCTACTGACACCGTCCAATGTCCTACTGACACACCATCCACTGTCCTACTGACACCATCCACTGTCCTACTGACACCGTCCAATGTCATACTGACACTGTCCACTGTCCTACTGACACCGTCCACTGTCCTACTGTCTACTGACACCGTCCAATGTCCTACTGACTGTCCACTGTCCACTGTCCTACTGACACCGTACTGTCCTGTCTACTGACACCGTCCACTGTCCTACTGACACCAACTCCTGTCCTACTGACACCGTCCACTGTCCTACTGACACCATCCACTGTCCTACTGACACCGTCCACTGTCCTACTGACACCGTCCACTGTCCTACTGACACCATCCATGTCCTACTGACACCAACTGTCCTACTGAAACCATCCACTGTCCTACTGACACCATCCACTGTCCTACTGACACAATGTCCTACTGACACCATCCAATGTCTACTGCTGTCCTACTGACACCATCCACTGTCCTACTGTGCCCTGTCCACTGTCCTACTGACACCATCCACTGTCCTACTGACACCAACTCCTCTACTGACACCCTCCACTGTCCTACTGACACCATACTAACAATACTTCCTACTGACACCACTGTCCTACTGACACCAACTCCTCTACTGACACCGTCCAATGTCCTACTGACTGTCCTACCATCCACTGTCCTACTGACACCAACTGTCTACTGTCCTACTGACACACTGATCCACTGTCCTACTCCATTGTCCTACTGACTACTGACAACCCCTGCTGTCCTACTGACACCATCCACTGTCTCTACTGACACCATCCACTGTCCTACTGACACCAACTCCTCTACTGACACCCTCCACTGTCCTACTGACTGTCCACTGTCCTACTGACACCACCGTCCACTGTCCTACTGACACCAACTCCTCTACTAACACCGTCCACTGTCCTACTGACACCAACTCCTCTACTGACACCGTCCACTGTCCTACTGACACCGTCCACTGTCCTACTGACACCGTCCACTGTCCTACTGACACCGTCCAATGTCCTACTGACACCATCCAATGTCCTACTGACACCATCCAATGTCCTACTGACACCATCCACTGTCCTACTGACACCATCCAATTTCCTACTGACACCATCCACTGTCCTACTGACACCGTCCAATGTCCTACTGACACCATCCACTGTCCTACTGACACCGTCTACTGTCCTACTGACACCATCCATTGTCCTACTGACTCCAACCCCTGCTCTACTGACACCATCCACTGTCCTACTGACACCATCCACTGTCCTACTGACACCAACTCCTCTACTGACACCCTCCACTGTCCTACTGACACCAACTCCTCTACTAACACCGTCCACTGTCCTACTGACACCAACTCCTCTACTGACACCGTCCACTGTCCTACTGACACCAACTCCTCTACTAACACTGTCCACTGTCCTACTGACACCAACTCCTCTACTAACACCGTCCACTGTCCTACTGACACCAACTCCTCTACTGACACCCTCCACTGTCCTACTGACACCAATCCTACTGACACCCTCCACTGTCCTACTGACACCAACTCCTCTACTAACACCGTCCACTGTCCTACTGACACCAACTTCTCTACTGACACCGTCCACTGTCCTACTGACACCATCCAATGTCCTACTGACACCATCCACTGTCCTACTGACACCAACTCCTCTACTGACACCCTCCACTGTCCTACTGACACCAACTCCTCTACTGACACCCTCCACTGCCCTACTGACACCAACTCCTCTACTAACACTGTCCACTGTCCTACTGACACCAACTTCTCTACTGACACCGTCCACTGTCCTACTGACACCATCCAATGTCCTACTGACACCATCCACTGTCTTACTGACACCAACTTCTCTACTGACACCGTCCACTGTCCTACTGACACCATCCACTGTCCTACTGACACCATCCAATGTGCTACTGACACCATCTACTGTCCTACTGACACCAACTCCTCTACTGACACCATCCACTGTCCTACTGCCACCGTCCACTGTCCTACTGACACTGGCCACTGTCCTACTGACACCATCCACTGACCTACTGACACCAACTCCTGCTCTACTGACACCATCCACTGTCCTACTGACACCATCCGCTGTCCTACTGACACCGTCCCCTGTCCTACTGACATCATCCACTGTCCTACTGACACCATCCACTGTCCTACTGACACCAACTTCTCTACTGACACCTGTCCACTGTCCTACTGACACCATCCACTGTCCTAATGACACCATCTACTGTCCTACTGACACCAACTCCTCTACTGACACCATCCACTGTCCTACTGACACCATCCACTGTCCTACTGACATCGTCCACTGTCCTACTGACACCCAACTCCTGCTCTACTGACACCATCAAAAAACAGTGGAAAATACTGCGCAGGTCTAATATAAAACAAAGAATTGGATTGGTGGCAAGACCAAGCAATCTTAAATAAGAATAAACGTGAGTGCTGCTGCAGCACAAATGTCAGATAAACAAAATGTAAACAGTAAATAGGGTGTGCTGCGCTGCTAAAATTAATACATCAATACTATATGTGATAACAAAATGTGCATTGAATACAAAAAGAAATAATTAAAAAACCAACACCAAGTGCTCCAATGTATAACAAAATCACATAAAAAAGCAAGCAGTGTTGACAAAGTTCATAAAGTGTTGGTATTCAGCTCCAGGGAAAATTCAAAGAGTTCAGAGAAATATCCCAAGTAGGAGATTGTGATTCTACAGGACAGAAGAGAGCCTCCACCTCCACCTCTTAATGCAGATCTGCTTACCAGATAGATATTAATCATTAGCATCAACAGCACAGCAGGCTGGATTGCCTTAACGAATATCAACGTGGAATCCTGTGTGAATCTCCAAACTCAGTCTCAATGCGGCTGGGTCCCAAAAAGCAATCACTCCCAAAGTGTAGCCAAGAAAAGAAAAGGGATGCCAACATAGAGTAGTAACGTTTTCAAAGATTTAATAAAATAAATTCGATTGCACTTACAAATAACGAATCCTTTAGAAGCATATAAATAGTAAGCCGGCCGGCTCTCACAATCCGCCCGTCCTTCCGGATGGTCGTGAGGATAAAAACGATGGTGTCGTCAGCACGCCGTTCCTCCCTACGCCGTTTCGTCCAATAGCAGACTTCTTCCAGGGGCACGAGCGGCGTGCTGACTCGCCACCTTTTAATTCGTTTGTAACATTCTAAGACCGCCCTTCTCTGACGTCTGGGGATCATGAATGGCGATCGGCCATCTTTAAAGAGGGATCGCTTGCCAATAGTATAAGCACTGTCAGTGCCTTGAACTTTAAAATCACCCTTTACAATAAGGTCACCCTAACCGGACATGCGGGGATCTCAGGCAGCAATCAACCATTTTGGAAAAGGGATCGCTTGCCAGTAATATGTTAACAGGAATTAGTATCTAAAAATAAGAATCAACCTGTAGACAGAAAATATATATGAAAAAGCATCAATATGGAGTATGAGAGTTGTATGGCAAATACAGCTGGTATGACCAACTCCAAATCTGCCACACATTAACCCACTAATGGAGGGAAAAAAATATATAAAAAAAATATATATACAGATTTATTCTATATATATAAAAAAATATATATTAAAAAGCAACAAAATAGGGACAATCATTCCATATATACTGAAATGCGCAAAAAAAAGGAAGATTGATATAGTATTGAAACAAAACGATTCCTTTGTATACAGATAGTGTATATCAATATGGTATAACACTACCAGAAAATATATTAAAAAAGAGAATATATATTATGTCCTTTATAAAAAATGAATATAACCAAACAAGGAAAACCATCTGTGTTGGAAATAACTGTAGGGGCAGAAATCCAACTTGCAGCATACATTGACCATGTTGGAAAAATCAAAAATAAATGTAAAAATAAGGACAGGAATTAAATTAAAATTCAAAAATGGTTCAAGAGGTTGATGGTGAGGACCATCTAGGCTAGACAATGTAACAGTGTGAAATTGCTGCTAAGCCAGAAGGGCAAGGGGAGGATGAGACTAATTAGAACTTAATGATTGTCGGATCTACCCAGACATCAGAGCAGGTACACACTACAATAATGGTAAAAATAGATCAGCTGTTATCTATAAAGGCGTTGACGTCCGTGTCCACATTCAACCCATAAGGTAGGTATGTCCGGACTCGATAAATCCAGGACATTTCAAGTCTGGAGAGTCCTCTAACTAAGGAACTACCCCTCCAGTGGGGATCAAATTTGTCGATCCCCAGAAATATCGTGCCTTCAGGGTTTCGACTATGATATAGATCGTAGTGTGCTGACACTGAATGTTGGGAAAACCCTGATCGAATATTGGTAATGTGTTCCCCCAGTCGTACTTGCATTGTACGTTTGGTCCTACCAATATATTGTTTCCCGCAAGGACATTGCAGCAGGTAAACAATGCCAGTAGAGCTACAGGTTATGAAGGGTTCAATCTTATGCTCCCTGGAGGTACTGGTTGAAAAAAATGATGTTATTTTTTTCGTTTTTAATTTATTTAACGTACAAACCTGGCACCTCCGGCATTGGTGGTAACCTACGATACCTCTTTGGAAAAAAGAGACCTTTTTCGCCGGAGGGTCCACCACATTGGGGGCTATTTTATCCCTCAAAGAAGGTACACCCCTAAAGATCACTTGTGGGTTTGGGGGTAGGAAAGTTTTTAAGACTCTATCGTTTTCAAGTATATGCCAGTGTTTTTTTATAATGTTCTTGATCTTATAATGTTGGCTGGAATATGTAGTGATAAGCGGGACTGTAGGTCCCGCTTGGTTGTTTTTAACACTACAATTCAGAAGCTGAGAACGATCTATTTCCCCCACTTCTATTAGAGTGGTTTCAAGCATTCTTTGATCGTATCCTTTTTCAGACAGCCTATTGGCAAGAATATCTGCTTGTGTCTTATAGTCATCCAGGGTTGTGCAATTCCTTCTCATCCTGATGAATTGACTTCTGGGAACAGATTTTAGCCAGTTGTTATGATGGCAACTTCCTATTGGTATGTAGGAGTTTCTGTCTGTCTTTTTAAAGAAAGTTTTTGTTTTAAATGTTCCTTCTTCCTTTACGATGGTGAGGTCTAGAAAGTTAGTAACGTCTTGACTGGCTTCGTATGTTAGCACAATACCTCTGTTGTTATTATTCAAAAGGGAAATGAATTTGTCTAATTGAGATCTGGTTCCAGTCCACAGGAGGAGGATGTCGTCGATGTACCTGGCCCATAGTTTGATATGCGGGCTCAGGTCATTATAGACGACATCCTCCTCCCATTTGGCCATAAACAAATTGGCCAAACTAGGTGCATATTTGGCACCCATAGCGACGCCTCTTGTTTGTCGATAGAAATTGTGATCGAACCAGAAATAATTGTGACTGGCCGCATACTCAAGGAGCTCAATCAAATAATCCTTTTGTATCTCAGACAAATCGGAAAGTGCATCTAGATAGTGTTTCACAGCAGATATCCCTAGATGATGTGGGATGATGGTGTACAGTGAACTTACATCTGCTGTCACTAACCACATATTCTCGTCTGGTTGAAATTGAGACAGTAAGTTAATGACATGTTTTGTGTCTTTTAGGTAAGAGGGCATTTGCTGAACGAGGGGTTGTAGAAAATGATCTATATACTTACCCACCCTGGACGTGATAGAATCAATCCCACTAATAATGGGACGTCCAGGGGGGCAAGTAAGGCTTTTGTGGATTTTTGGGAGACAGTATAACACTGGAAGTCTTGGTGCTCGCGGGACTAAAAAAAGTCTGTTCTTTTTCATTAAGAATTCCCTGATCTGCACCTTTTTTAATCAAAATCTCAAGAGAGCATTTGTATTGAATAACTGGATCTCTCAATAGTGGTGTATAAGTCGCTTGGTCATCCACAATTTTCCTGGTTTCGGTGATGTACATAGACCTGTCCATAACTACTATGCCTCCACCCTTATCCGATGGACGGATGACAAGCTCTTTATTATTACATAGAGAGTCAAGTCCCTTGGTTAGTTCCTGGTCCATTGAGATATTGGAGACTTTGACAGCCTCCAAATCCCTTAACACAACATCTCTAAATACTTTGATTGCAGGGGCCAATGCTCCAGGGGGATTCCATGTAGAAGCATTAGCCAATCCTGAATGTTTGAAAGTTTGTTGGGCCAATGGTCGTTCAGTAGAGGGCAAACCTGCAAAATACCGTTTGATGTTTACCCTACGTATATATTGGTGGATATCCATATACATTTGGAATTTATTTAGTTTTTTAGGTGGGGCGAATTTTAGTCCTTTGTTCAATAAGATTAGTTCTGATTGGGTCAGAGTGTGCGAGCTAAGATTGAAAATGCCTGCATCACTCACATCCTTTGTTTCTTGAGGCTTTGTTCTCCTCCCCCCTCTGCACCCTCTTTGTTTTCTACCTGTCTTTTTACGCCCTGATTTGACCTGGGAAAAACCCAATGTTCACCTGAAGTGTTCTCATATTGGCCTGGAGGAAAGTCCCTTGATGGACCTTGTCTATATGTTCGCTGGGCCTGGCTGACTTGTTCATAGTCTGCAGTGGCATAATTACTAGGCCCATCTCTATCTCTCAAAGGAAAAAAGCGATTCCTTGCTTCTGTGTCGCTATCGAAATCATATTCATCTCTTTCCCTTTCTCGATCTGAATAGTGTCGAGTATACATATTTTGTTCCTGAAGGGGACCATAGTGTTTAATTTTATTATCCATTCTCCCAGAACTTCTATCTCTTCTAGGTGAATCTCTATAATGTTGATATTGACCTGGATTTTGAAAACCACTGACACGGTCAGGATTAGCCACATTTCTGCCCTGTGTGGGTTTAGTCCAATTAACATTTTTTCCTTGTTGTTGATTATTATAGGAAGAGCCTGAGGCTCTAATCGGTGATCGGTAAGGCACCTTCTTAGTCTTCTTCCCTGATTTATTTTTCTTAGGGGTTTTACCCTGATCATTTCTTACCCAGGAACTTTGTGGGGGGGGTTCAGTTTCAACAGGAACTTCATCTCCCTGTACTATAGCCTCCATCCGAGAGATTGCTTCGGTTTGTTCATCAGCCGCAAGTTTTTTCTGCCACTCAAACACTAGGCTAGCTTGATAATCCCCAAAGTCCCTATTGTATTTTTTTCTTTTCTTTATTTTCTGTTCTTTTTCCTCTTAGTCTAAAATGCGTAAAAGGTTACTTGATCTATCCTTATACTCATCGCTCTCCCTATGGGGTGACATAGTTTCCTTAAGAGCTTTAATCTCAGTGTCTAATTTGGTCAGTTTGCTGTTTTCTAGAGACCAAAAAGATAAGGAAATTGATTCCAGCCTCATTGAAGTATCGGAACCATTCCTGTAGCTCAAGATCTCCTTTTTGTGGACTCACTTGCCACCTAAGGCTTCTGGGAACCATATTCAATTTGATGTATGTCTCCAAAAAGGCCACATCCCATTGGGTATGGATCTCCGCGATGGTTAAGTTTTTCAGTCTAACAAAAAGGCCACTGAGATCGCCTTCTTTGTACATCTGAAAAACTCCATCAGTATTGACAACCTTGGACGCTCTATAATCAAATACATCCATAATGTGTACTAAATACAAATAATAATAAAATAATATACTGACACCATCCACTGTCCTACTGACACTGTCCACTGTCCTACTGACACCATCCACTGTCCTACTGACACCAACTCCTGCTCTACTGACACCATCCACTGTCCTACTAAGACCATTTACTGTCCTACTGACACCAACTCCTGCTCTACTGACACCATCCATTGTACTACTGACACCATCCGCTGTCCTACTGACACCGTCCCCTGTCCTACTGACATCATCCACTGTCCTACTGACAGCAACTCCTGCTCTACTGACACCATCCACTGTCCTACTGACACCATCCAATTTCCTACTGACACCATCCACTGTCCTACTGACACCGTCCAATGTCCTACTGACACCATCCACTGTCCTACTGACACCGTCTACTGTCCTACTGACACCATCCATTGTCCTACTGACTCCAACCCCTGCTCTACTGACACCATCCACTGTCCTACTGACACCATCCACTGTCCTACTGACACCAACTCCTCTACTGACACCCTCCACTGTCCTACTGACACCAACTCCTCTACTAACACCGTCCACTGTCCTACTGACACCAACTCCTCTACTGACACCGTCCACTGTCCTACTGACACCAACTCCTCTACTGACACTGTCCACTGTCCTACTGACACCAACTCCTCTACTAACACTGTCCACTGTCCTACTGACACCAACTCCTCTACTAACACCGTCCACTGTCCTACTGACACCAACTCCTCTACTGACACCCTCCACTGTCCTACTGACACCAACTCCTCTACTGACACCCTCCACTGTCCTACTGACACCAACTCCTCTACTAACACCGTCCACTGTCCTACTGACACCAACTTCTCTACTGACACCGTCCACTGTCCTACTGACACCATCCAATGTCCTACTGACACCATCCAATGTCCTACTGACACCATCCACTGTCCTACTGACACCAACTCCTCTACTGACACCGTCCACTGTCCTACTGACACCAACTCCTCTACTGACACCGTCCACTGTCCTACTGACACCATCCGCTGTCCTACTGACACCGTCCACTGTCCTACTGACACCATCCACTGTCCTACTGACACCATCCAATGTCCTACTGACACCATCCACTGTCCTACTGACACCAACTCCTCTACTGACACCGTCCACTGTCCTACGGACACCATTCACTGTCCTACTGACACCATCCACTGTCCTACTGACACCGTCCACTGTCCTACTGACACCAACTCCTGCTCTACTGACACCATCCACTGTCCTACTGACACTGTCCACTGTCCTACTGACACCATCCACTGTCCTACTGACACCAACTCCTGCTCTACTGACACCATGCGCTGTCCTACTGACACCATCCACTGTCCTACTGACACCATCCACTGTCCTACTGACACCAACTCCTGCTCTACTGACACCATTCACTGTCCTACTGACACCATCCACTGTCCTACTGACACCAACTCCTGCTCTACTGACACCATTCACTGTCCTACTGACACCATCCACTGCCCTACTGACACCTCTCGCATAAAGGCTAGGAGGCGGCACAGGGCGAGACCGCAAGGGAAGCCGAGCCTGGCCGTGTGTACCCGAGTGTACTGCAATCGGTATATGTAGGAGGCGGCATTCAAACACAGTGCGGGAGGCGGGGATCGCCGTATATGGCGCACCCACGATTTTCCCCTGATTTTAAGGGGAAAAAAGTGCACGGTATACGCCGATAAATACGGTATGCTTGATTGGAGATGGGATTTTCAGTTCTTTCTTTCATCCTGGATGTGGACTTTTTGAAGAAATTTTGTATGCATAGAATACTTTATTTAATCAAAGATATTATATAAACAGTTTTTTTTTTTTATTATTATATTTATGATATGTAAATCACAAAACAGTTTTTCCTATTTTTTTTTAACACTCTAATATTATGTATATATGAGCACAGTTACAGTAGAACCTCGGATTCTGAGCATAATCGATTCCAGGAGTATGATCGTAATCCAAAGTGCTCGCATATCAAAGCAATTTTTCTCATTGAAGTCAATGGAAACTAAAATAATTTGTTCCGCATTGACTTCAATGGGGTGCAATACCGAATGCGGCCAGAAGTGGGGGCACCAGAAAGCACCACAATGTCCGAAAAGGCCCGAGGACACTTCGGCTTGTTTCCTGCGCCCCCGTACCTCAGGCCAAATGAGGTACTGCAGACCAATGTTCGGCTTTTCTCGGCTCCTGCGCCCCCGTAGCCCAGGTCAAATGAGGTACTGCAGGCATATTTAGCTTGAATTCTGCTCGTCTTGCGAGTCAACGCTCGCAAACTGAGTCAGAATTAAAAAAAAAAGTTGCTCGCAAATTAAAACGCTCTTAAACCAAGTTACTCTTAAACCGAGGTTCCTCTGTATATGGTTTGGTGTCACACCGTATACATAGTAGTGAGTAGTGAGTAGTGAGTATACATAGTAGTGATAGCACCGTCTACACAAAAAATGTGTAGTTCTTGATGGTCTTTACACCATACAAACAGCCTCAGTGCCAGTTTTTATTAACTTTACCGATTTAGTTTGGCACAAGTTTTTCACATTACTTTCATGCTGTGAATGATAACTGTGCTCTCAACCAAGCTGTCAAACCACCAAATGGCTGGTGTCATAACCGATCACATGTGCAGCACCATAGCAACTGCAGATCAAACAGAAGCCAAGATGGCAGCTTCCTTAGCTGTAAAGAAAAGGAGGGTTTGGAAATGTTAATATAGTAGAGATTGATGCTGAGGTGGTTAAAGCAGCATATAATAGGAAGACGGTGGTATTGTTTATGTTAGGTTACCATGGTAATGCCTTGTTGGATCAGTCTGGATCCAATGGGTAGTAATGTACCCACATTGTAGTCTGTGGGGCTGGACTTGTGAAGAGGATGATATTCCCATGCAAACGATCTCTCTTAATGGATTGGATTATTTAAGATGTTCCTGAGAATTCCTGTAACAATGAAACGCGTTTTGCAGAGCTTGGTGATGGCGCAGAGTATACGTCTGCCACGGGGATCCGACGCAGAAAGATGGAGCTGGGCGTATCACACACATTTTAATGTGAGTTTGATTCCATTATTTTTATACATTTCAATAAGGAAAACCTGCACTATTATCAGATGTTTTTTGTCCTTTGTGTTATTAGCTAATTAATCCTAGGCCACAGTTTTACCTAAAAGGATATATATGAGTCCTATCATGGAAGTGGGGCGCACATTGGTGTTCGGGGTTCACTATTACTGTGATTGATATTGACACTATTGGACATGTCATCAGACGCAATGGTTGCTATGGGTTACCACAGTTTCTGTGTTCCTGTTATTGGGATGTTTGCTGCTGATTATTGAAGACCTATGTGTGGATACATAATCAATATTATATTATGTTATATTATATTATGTCATAATAATATATTAATTATATTATTAGTATTATTATATTATATTATTATATATTACGTTTGTTCATATCTACTGCTGAACATTGAAAAACGATATGGATTCATTCACAATTTTTTTATTTGCACTTATATATGTTTAATATAATATACTGTGTGTGTGTGTGTGTGTATATATATATATATATATATATATATATATATATATATATAATACTTATTTTTTTGTGTTGTAGTAGCACAGGTTGGGGTTAAAGCGCTGTGTCTATAGAACATAAGCTCCTTTTATATACTGTAGCTATTTGAATGGATTGCTCTAACTAGTTATTGTTTACACTTGTGTGGCCCTTTCTGTCGACTCTTCACATTGGGTCTCATTCAGCAGGCGCCGCATATTTTTACCGCTCCTACTCACAATCCCAACTGTGAATGAGGCCCTCCATCCCTATGTATATCCTAGGGAGATTTCCATCCATTGAGGCCTTCCATCCCTATGTATATCCTAGGGAGATTTCCATCCATTGAGGCCTTCCATCCCTATGTATATCCTAGGGAGATTTCCATCCATTGTTTGGATGTAGTCAGAGCTCTTAGGCCGCGTACACACGATCAGTCCATCCGATGAGAACGGTCCAAAGGACCGTTTATATCGGTTAACCGATGAAGCTGAGTGATGGTCTGATGTTCCTACACACCATCAGTTTAAAAAAACGATTGTGTCAGAACGCGGTGACGTAAAACAAAACGACGTGCTGAAAAAAAAAAAAAAAAGTTTAATGCTTCCAAGCATGCGTCGACTTGATTCTGAGCATGCATGGCTTTTTGATCGATGCTTTTGCATACTAACAATCGGTTTTGACCTATCGGTTAGGTGTCCATAGGTCAAATTTTAAAGCAAGTTCTCTTTTTTTTGATAACTGACCGATGGGGCCCACACACAATCGGTTTGGACCGATGAAAACAAACCTTCAGTCCGTTTTCATCGGTTTTGACCGATCGTGTGTACGAGGCCTTAGTGTTTCCCCTTCCAGTTGCATCTTCATGCATACAAGCAGACACTTTTTCCACATTCGCAAGGGTCCCCATAAAGCATTCCCACTGGCTTAAAGCTGGACTCTGGGAAAACGGGGAACCTCCTCTATTCAGAAAATGCCTTTTTCACATGCAAGACTTTCTATGATTGTTCATTCATGCTCCCTTCCTCACATCACAGAAAGCTATGCATTTAGTAAAAAGAACACAAGGCTTTTTCTAAATGGAGGAGTACAACAACTTACCTGCTATGATCAGTCTACTGCAGCCGGAACTACAAATATCAATGTCATATATTGAGCACTTGCACTTATGTGAGGGCTGAATGAATGTAACATTTTAACCAAATAGAGAAGCAGCCAAACATGGAACAGGTATCAGTAGAAGTAATTATTAACAGCAAAAGAACCAATGTTGTTGTCCTTCCCCAGAGTCAGAGGCGTACTAAGTGGGGGGCGGCCTGCCACGAGTGAAACACACTTGGGGGGGTGTCAGGCCCGCACCCTCTCCTCTGCGGCTGAAGTAAAGACAGCGGGTGGGCGGGTTTAAGACGCGGCGCCGGCGGTGAGAGGAACAACATCTGCGTAGCGCCTGCAGTGTAGTGGCTTTGCAAGGAGGAGAAGGAGGGGGAGGTGGGGGTGCGAGCCGAATGACACCCGGGACCACCAGCAATCTCCTTCACTCCTGGCCGCTCCTCTGTTCAGTCTCGACCGTGCAGACTGAAGCCGCCTCCCCCTCCTCCTCCCTACACAGGGGGAGGGTACCCGTCACCTGTGACCTGAGCAGTTGATCTATACATGTTCCGCGCTTATTATCTGGCTGAGGTGCATTATTATGGGTATTGACTGTGGGGTGGGGGTCTGTACTATAGGGGTGTCTGTACTGTGGGGTGGCGGTTTGTACTGTAGGGGTGTTTGTACTGTGGGGTGGGGGTCTGCACTATAGGGGTGTCTGTACTGTGGGGGGTGGGGGTCTGCACTGTAGAGGTGTCTGTACTGTCGGGGGAGGGGTCTGCACTATAGGGGTGTCTATACTGTGGTGGGTGTCTGCACTGTAGGGGTGTCTGTACTGTGGAGGGGGTGGGGGTCTGAACTATACAGGTGTCTGTACTGTGGGGGGTGCCGTGGGGGTCTCACTATAGGGGTGTCTGTACTGTGGGCAGGGGGGTTGCACTATAGGGGTGTCTGTACTGTGGGGTGTTTGCACTCTAGGGGTGTCTGTACTGTGGAGGGGGGTGGGGGTCTGAACTATACGGGTGTCTGTACTGTGGGGGGTGCCGTGGGGGTCTCACTATAGGGGTGTCTGCACTGTGGGGGGTGGGGGTCTGCACTATAGGGATGTCTGCACTATAGGGATGTCTGTACTGTGGGGGTCTGCACTGTAGGGGTCTGTACTGTGGGGGGGGGGTCTAAACTGTGCATGGTGTTGTATAATGTAAAGGGGTTTAGAGGTGCAAGGTGCTGTGTAATGTAAAGGGGCCCAGAGGTGCAGGGTGCTGTGTAATGTAAAGGGGTCCAGAGGTGCAAGGTGCTGTGTATTGTAAAGGGGCCCAGAGGTGCAGGGTGCTGTGTAATGTAAAGGGGTCCAGAGGTGCAGGGTTCTGTGTCATGTAAAGTGGTCCAGTGATGCAGGGTGCTGTGTAATGTAAAGGGGTCCAGAGGTGCAGTTGTGGAGAGGGAGTACACAGTAGTGACAAAGAGATATTGAAGGATGCAGGGAGCACAGTGGGGTGTTTTTACATTTTAAGGTTGGGGGGTGCCAGATATAGGAACCGCCCCGGGTGCCAAATGCTCTAGGTACGCCCCTGCCCAGAGTTCAACTTTAAGGATAAGGTGCCAACATTTCCTATCAAAGTGCAGTCAAGACAATCAAGGCACACAGGTCCTATCCTCTGGGCCAGATCCACAAAGAAGTGCTGCAGGCATAGCTTATCTAAGTTACACTACGTCGCTGTAAGTTACAGCGGCGTTTCCATATCCACAAAGAATTTCCGCTGTAAGTTACAGCGGCGTAGTGTAATTGTTGCGTCGTAAGGCCGCACAATTCAAATCAGTAAGATATGGGTGTGATTTAATGTAAATCATCATGACCCCACGTAAAGGACGTTTTTTTTGAACGGCGCATGCGCCGTCCATGGAGATATCCCAGTGCGCATGAGCGAAATCACGTTGCAAATAGTCAATGAAAACAACGTGAACGTAACTTATGCAAATCCCTATTCGCGAACGGTTTGCGCAAACGACGTGAACGACGGAAAATTTGACGTTGGCCCGACGTCCATACTTAACATTGAGTACGCCTCTATACAGCAGGGGTAACTTTACGCCGGAAAACGACTAACGCAAACGACGTAAAAAAATGCGCCGGGCGTACATACGTTCGTGGATCAGTGTATCTATCTCATTTGCATATTTTACGCGGATTCAATGGAAGCACCCCTAGCGTCCAGCGTAAATATGCAACTAAGATACGATGGCGTAATAAACTTACGTCAGTCGTATCTTAGCGCAGTTCCGGCGTATCTTGTTTTGTGGATACAAAACTAAGATACGCCGGCGCAAATTTGAAATTATGGCGGAGATACGCCGTCGTAATGCTTCGTGGATCTGGCCCTCTATGTTTATAATCTACTGTTTTTTTTTTTATTGTTTTTTTTATCGAATTATTATGGGAGTGTGAGGGATTATATCTGTTTGGCCAACACCTTTTTTGTATGAAGTTATTCACTGCCTCATAGCCAGGGTTGCCAAACGTCAGTAATTTTACTGACAATTTGTAAAAATCTGTTATTTTTTTTCACAACTGCCATTAAATATCAGGCGCCTGATAATTTCATGCTGTGTTGACTTCTTAAGTGTAATTCAAGAAATTTACTTTGTTATGTGTATTGTCAGTGTTTCCATATCATGTTTATACTTTTCAAACATTCACAGTGTTAGTTTTCAATAGGAGTTCTATAATTTTTCAGGTTGCCAGTAAAAAATGTGCTCCGTCAATAAATTTTCCATGTTTTGTCAATAAAAAATGCTGCGGGAGGATGGTAACCCTGCTCATAGCCCTGTAACCTAATGCCGCGTACACACGACCGTTTTTAATGTCATGAAAAAAACAATGTTTTTCTCTACGTGATTCTTGTCAAGCCTGCCTTGCATACACACGATCATGAAAGAAAAAATGCTTGAGCAAAGCGCGGTGACGTACAACACGTACGACGGCACTATAAAGGGGAAGTTCCATTCGATTGGCGACACCCTTTGGGCTGATTATGCAAATTTCCCTTCTCATAACTTACTTCTGATCATGCACGTTTTTTTCCCCGGCGTTAAAGCGTACGCACGTGAAAACGACGACGTGAAAAACTACAACAAAATATAGAGCGTGTTCTAAATTTTTAATGCCCATTTTTCTCGTAGAGAAAATTGCTCTGGAGCCTACACGACCGTTTTCAAGACCAAATTCTTCATGAAAACGGTTGTGTGTACGCGGCATCAGATTATATTGATCCTGTGTCCCTTGATGAAGGATTTTATAGTGAGTACAGAAAAGGGAAAATTTATATCAAATACTTACCGTAATTTTCCTTTCCTGATGGACTCCATGGCAGCCAACGTGTGGGTTAATCCCGCCTCTCATACCTCATAGGACCCTACTCCCATAAAGCTTTGCATCTCCCCATAGACTGTGTTCCGTAATATAGCCTACTCCAGCAAGGGGAGGGAAACTCCTGCTGCCATGGAGTCCATCAGGAAAGGAAAATTACGGTAAGTATTTGATATACATTTTCCCTTTTCCTGACATACTCCATGGCAGCCAACGTGTGGGAAATAACTAGCCGACACACCCGGGTGGGAAATTGCTGATTAAAGAAAAAAATGGTTTAATTGACATTGTCAACAGATAAAACATGTAAACCAAAATCAACCGACGACAAACAGGCCGGTTCTACGCAGTAATGCGTCATGAATGTGTTTAGTGACGACCAGGAGGCCGCCCTACAGATTACTTCCGGGGGAACATGCCGGGCGGCTGCCCATGACGTGGAGATGCTCCTAGTCGAGTGCGCTGTCACCGCTTCAGGAGGAGCCAACCCCTTTGCTTTGTATGCCCCTTGAATTACTTGAACTATCCATGCAGCGATGGTTCTGGGAGAAGCACGCATTCCTCTGCTTTTTCCATGAAAGGAAACGAACAGATGGTCAGATTGACGGAAGGCTGCTGTGCCTTCCAGATATTGTCTTAATACATGTCCGACGTCTAGAGGATGGACATTAGAGTTCTCAGGAGATCGAAAAGTGGGGAGAACAATTTCTAGATTTTTGTGAAAGACCGATGTTACCTTAGGATTGGATCCCAACATGGGAACTAGTACGACCCGATCAGGGAAAAAAGTAAGAAACGGTTCTTTGGATCCTAGAGAACCTATTTCTGAGACTCTTCTGGCCAATGTTATGGCCACAAGGAAGACAGCTTTTGAGGACAGATCTTTGATGGATAAGTTATCCGAGAGCGTAGTTTCTGAAAGGAAGTCCAAAACCAAGGGAAGGTTCCATTTTGAGAACCTTGGTTTCCTCTGTGGCCTAAGCCTCACGGCACCTTTGAAAAATTGCTTGACAAGGGTGTGTTTGGCCCATGAAAACCCAGTGAAGGCCGAAATGGCCAAAACTTGGACTCTCAGGGAGCTGACTGATAAAGACAGATCCAGTCCTGTCTGAAGAAAGCCAAGAACATCCTGAATCCTAGGATTACCAGGGGACCCATCCATGGAAGAGACAAAATCTGCAAATTTTGACCATATTCTCTGGTAGACCTTGTTGGTGCTTGTTCTCCTCGCACTTAACAGAGTGGAGATGGCTTGACTTGGACAGCCTAGTGCAATAAGCCTTTCCCTTTCAAAAACCAGACCATCAGATGAAGATGGGACGGACATGGATGAGTGGTTACCCCTTGTAACAGGAGATCTGCCCTGTTCGGAAGCGGGACCGGAGCCCGGAAGCTCAGATGAAGCAGCAACGGGAACCATGGTCTGTTGAGCCAATAAGGGACTATCACCACCACCTCGACCGCTTCCCACCTGAGTCTTGCCAGGAACCGGATGATGACCGGGACTGGAGGAAAAGCATAGGCTCTGTGAAAGTTCCACTGGTCTGTTAGAGCATCCACTCCGAACGCTTGGGGACAGCGACCCCTCGTATAGAATTTCTCTAGTTTGAAGTTGCATGGAGATGCAAATAGGTCCACTTCCGGCACAACTCCCAGGGATAGGACCCAGCTGAAGACTTCGCTGTGGAGAGACCATTCATTGTTGTCGAGCGTCTTCCTCGAGAGGTAGTCTGCTTGGAGATTTTGAGATCCGGGGAGATACACAGCTGTCAAGTCTGAGAGATGAACTTGTGCCCATGACATGATCGGATCTACTTCCCTCAGTAGGGACAAACTGCGGGTGCCACCCTGTCTCTTTATGTACGACACAGCTGTCGTGTTGTTTATTCTTAGCAGGACTGACGATCCTTTTATTAGATGAAGAAAGGATTGAAGAGCACAGTAGGCCGCACGGAGTTCCAGGGCATTGGAACTCACACTCCGAGATGGTAACGTCCACTTCCCTTGAGCAAATTCCTTCAAGCACAGAGCCCCCCAGCCTCTGTTGCTGGCATCTGATGTAATTGTGATCCAGGAGATCGGGGCTAACGAATGGTAGTTGAGGAGATTTTTCCTTAGTAGCCACCAAAGGAGACTTTCTCGCATGGACGAAGTTATTCGAATGCGTTGATCCCGAGACTTCGGATCCCACTGTTGGAGAAACCCCTTCTGGAAGGGCCGCATCCTCCATTGTGCCCATCTCACCATGGGGACTGTGGACACCATGGTGCCCACTATCTTGAGGCATTGCGAGGCTTTTAGAAAGGGAGATTCCAATGCAAGCCGGATTCTGTCCCGGACTACCGGGATTTTTGTCAGGGGTAACAGAGATTGTGTGGGTTGCAGATGACTCTTTTTCCTGTTTATCAGCCAACCGAACTCGGTCAGGGTGGAAATGACCTGGATCTGGTGTGTCAACAGCTGCTCCTTGTCTTGCGAAAGTAACAGTAAGTCGTCGAGGTAGTGATGAAGTCGAATGCCCTTGGTTCTGATCAGGGCGACGACAGCCAATAGAAGTTTTGAGAACACCCGGGGCGATGTTGTGAGCCCGAACGGGAGACACGTAAATTGGAGGTGGACATTGTCTACTGAGAATCAAAGGTATTTTTGAAACTCCGCTGCGACTGGGACATGGAAATAGGCATCTTTTAGGTCTATGGACATCAGCCAATCGCCTAGTTGAACTGTCTGACGAATAGTAAGCAAGGACTCCATCTTGAATTTTTCCTTTTTGATAAAGGTGTTTAGATGTGTCAGGTCTATTACCGGTCTCCAAGAACCTGTCTTCTTTAGAACCATAAACAGGGGCGAGTACATCCCTTGACCTCTTTCGGAAGATGGAACATGTATAGCGGCGCCCAGAGCTAGGAGAGAGCTTGTGTATGACAGAAGAATTTCCCTTTTTTCTTCTGAGCCGGGTATTGTTGTGGGTACACACTGGAGCATGGGTGGACTGATAAAGGTCCAGGTATGGCCTGTAGACACTGTTTTGACAGTCCAAAAATCTCTTATTGAGGCTGCCCAGACATGTCGGAACTGTAGTAGCCGAGCGCCTACTCTTTCTGTCTGGGCTGGCTTTGCATCAAAAGGACTTAGGGGCATCACGTCCAGCGGACGAAGGTCCCTTAGGGGGCTTCTGTCCAGAGGGCTGGACTCTCCTCCAGTTTTTCCGGAACTCGCGGCCAGGTCTGTACCGGCGCGCATCTCTAGAACGGTATTGATCTTGCCTAGGGAAGGATCTCCTCTGACCGAACGGACGGCGATCCTGAGGAAGGAACCCAGACTTACCCCCAGTGGCACGGGTGACAGCGCTGTTCCCAAACAGGGAAGACCCCTGAAAGGGGATTCTACACTACCCCTGTTTTGAAGCGGGATCAGCCGCCCAAGGGCGCAACCACAGAGCATGATCCGTGCCACCAACCAGATAGTGTCAAGGCAGGCCTCCCCCAAGAAAACAGACGCCATTCTCAGCTCATGAATCGGTGTGCTGCTGAGCACATCTTCGGAGACGTTCATTAACCACTTGACTACTGGGCACTTAAACCCACTTAATAACCAGACCAATTTTCAGCTTTCGGTGCTCTCACATTTTGAATGACAATAACTCAGTCATACAACACTATAACCAAATGAAATTTTTGTCCTTTTTTTCCCACAAATAGAGCTTTCTTTTGGTGGTATTTTATCACCTCTGCGGTTTTTATTTTTTTCACTATAAATGAAAAAAGAACGAAAATTTTGTAAAAAAATGAATTTTTTCTTCATTTCTATTATAAAATTTTGCAAAAAAGTAATTTTTCTTCATAAATTTGGCCTAAAATGTATACTGCTACATATCTTTGGTAACAAAACAAAACAAATTTAGATATTATTTAGTCTGGGTGAAAGTTATAGGGTCTAAAAGCTATGGTACCAATTACTGAAAATTGATCAATTTGATCACACCTGATGTACTGACATCCTCTCTCATTTCTTGAGACCCTAACATGCCAGAAAAGTACAAATACCCCCCAAATGACCCCTTTTTGGAAAGAAGACATTCCAAGGTATTTAGAAAGAGGCCTGGTGAGTTTTTTGAAGTTGTAATTTTTCCCACAATTCTTTGCAAAATCAAGATTTTTTTCATTTTTATTTTCTTTCCACAAAATTTTCATATTAGCGGGTTATTTCTCACACACAGCATATGCATACCACAAATTACACCCCAAAACACATTCTGCTATTCCTCCCGAGTATGGCGATACCCCATGTGTGGGACTTTTACACAGCGTGGCCACATGGAATGGCGCCAAACTTTGCGACTTAAAAATCCCCATAGGTGACGCTTTAAATATTTTTACTGGTTACATCATTTTAGTTGGAGAAGAGGTCTAGGGCCAAAATTATTGCTCTCGCTCTAACGTTCGCAGCGATACCTCACATGTGTGGTTTGAACACCGTTTTCATATGTGGGCGGGACTTGCGTATGCGTTCGCTTCTGCATGCGAGCTCACGGGGACAGGGGCGCTGTATGCCCAGAGTATTGCGGAGTATGCCCAGAGTATTGCGGAGTATGCCCAGAGTATTGCGGAGTATGCCCAGAGTATTGCGGAGTATGCCCAGAGTATTGCGGAGTATGCCCAGAGTATTGCGGAGTATGCCCAGAGTATTGCAGAGTATGCCCAGAGTATTGCAGAGTATGCCCAGAGTATTGCGGAAGTATGCCCAGAGTATTGCGGAAGTATGCCCAGAGTATTGCGGAAGTATGCCCAGAGTATTGCGGAGTATGCCCAGAGTATTGCGGAGTATGCCCAGAGTATTGCGGAGTATGCCCACCAGAGTATGCCCAGAGTATGCCCAGAGTATTGCGGAGTATGCCCACCAGAGTATGCCCAGAGTATGCCCAGAGTATTGCGGAGTATGCCCACCAGAGTATGCCCAGAGTATTGCGAAGTATGCCCAGAGTATTGCGGAGTATGCCCAGAGTATTGCAGAGTATGCCCAGAGTATTGCAGAGTATGCCCAGAGTATTGCAGAGTATGCCCAGAGTATTGCAGAGTATGCCCAGAGTATTGCGGAAGTATGCCCAGAGTATTGCGGAGTATGCCCAGAGTATTGCGGAGTATGCCCAGAGTATGCGCGGAGTATGCCCAGAGTATGCCCAGAGTATGCCCAGAGTATGCCCAGAGTATTGCGGAGTATGCCCACCAGAGTATGCCCAGAGTATTGCGGAGTATGCCCACCAGAGTATGCCCAGAGTATTGCGGAGTATGCCCACCAGAGTATGCCCAGAGTATGCCCAGAGTATTGCCCCCCCCCAGAGTATTGCCCCCCCCAGAGTATTGCCCAGCATTGCAGAGTATATGCAGCAGGGATGGCTGAGCAGGGAGGGATGGATGGATGGATCTGTGACTACATTTGTCACAGATCCACCCCGCAGCACTGGCGCTGCCATCCGCTCCCTCCCCTCTCCTCTCACACTGTACCGATCGGTACAGAGAGAGGAGGGAGGAACCGGCGTCATCAAATGACGCCGGTCTGTTTACATCTGATCGCGCCGTCATTGGACGGCGCGATCACGTGGTAAACCGCCGCTATCAGCGGCGATTTACCGTGATTCGTGACCCGCGGGGTCCTCTGGACCCGGCGGTCACGGACATTCCCGTGTGCGCGCCCCAGGGGGCGCGCGGGAGCGCGACTCTGGAATCACGTTATATAACGTGATCCCAGAGTTAAGCAACCACCTTGCCGCCGTTATTTTTCGGCAGGTGGTTGCTAAGTGGTTAAGGTAGAATCCACTTAATCCGTCCAGGATTCCATTGCCTTAGACAAGGCAGCTAGGGCTAGAGCCGGTTTACAAGCCATGCCTGCTGTAATATATATTTGCTTCAGATCTGTGTCTATCTTTCTATCTAGACCGTCCTTAAAGGAGACGGTAGGCCAGCACGGACAGAAAGAATTCTTTGCTTTCAAAAGTAGCAAAGATGTACCCGTTCAAAAGTGAAGATGTTAAACACTTAGAATCAGCTCCCTTGGTTGATGCCACCGTGATGAGGTTGGTGAAACACATCACACTCCCCCAGGGCCCCAGATGGCAACCCCCTCTTTTTTTATTTATTTTTTATAAAAATATATATTTTTTAATATTTTTTTATTTTCTTTTTTATTAAAGGGCCAATTTTTTTTCTTTTATTATTTTTCAGGGGTCCGGAGGTCCCTAGGGGCCCGGAGGCCCCCAGGGCCCCAGATGGCAACCCCCTATTTTTTTCTTTATTTTTTATTTTATTTTTTATTAAAGGGGCAATTTTTGTAGAGGTTCGGAGGTCCACAAGGGCCCAGAGGCCCCCAGGGCCCCAGATTGCAACCCCCTCTTTTTTTATTAATTTTTTTATAAAAATATATATTTTTTTAATATATTTTATTTTATTTTTTATTAAAGGGACAATTTTTTTCCTTTTAATATTTTTTAGAGGTTCGGAGGTCCCCAAGGGCCCTGAGGCCCCAGGGCCCCATGTGGCAACCCCCTCTTTTTTAAATTTATTTTTGATAAAAAAAAATATTTTTTAATATATTGAAATTTTTTTTTTAAAGGGCCAGAGGTCCCAGGGCCCCAGATATTAACCACCCTTTAAAAATATATATATATACATTTTTTTCTCTCTTTTTTCTTTTTATTAAAGGGCCCAGAGGCGGCAGCACCCCCCCCCCCGGTTCTCCAGGGGGCCCATGCCTGAAGCTGTGTAAGGGGCCCCATCATTCCTGATGGCGGCCCTGGGCGTGTTCCATTTAAATGAAGTGTGACCCCATGCAAATGAAGGGCCGAACGAACGGCACATGCGCCGTGACGTGGACGTATGTCCCGCACCCCTCTGCGCATACTCACAACTACCTTGGCTGTGCAGCGTGCCCTCACACTGCAGGCTGATCAGAGTACCTCCAGCTCTGACAGCCTGCAGGATGTGAGTGCAAACTGCACTGTCATAGTCATGTGCCTTGGGGAGCTGCAGGCCACCACATCAGGCCTTATGACAGAGGTCAGGAGCCTTGCAGGGGCTGTACAGACGGAGGGGAGGCAGATAAGGCACCAGCAGCGGAACAACACCACCCGCCAGCTGCGGATGTAGGCTGAGACAAATGCGGTCCTCACCCGCATTGCCCTGGCATTGGAGGGTGGGCAGCCAGCCAGGGAGAAACCAGGGGATGACCCTCCTCCAGATGCCCCACCCCCCACCTGAGGCTCCCCCAGGCAACTGAGGAGCAGGAGCCGTGGCACCATGCGTGGCCCACGACAGTGCAGATGAGTGCCTTTTCTTTTTTTTATGCTCAGGATATGAGTTTATTATATTTATTTTATGCTCAGGATATGAGTTTTTTATATTTATTTTATGCTCAGGATATGAGTTTTTCATATTTATTTTATGCTCAGGTTATTTATTTTTATTTATGTGCTCAAAATATGTTTTTTTGTGTAGTATCTGCACATGGTGAGGAGTGCAGGCTACAGTGTGACTGGTGTGTGACTTGTGTGTGAATGTGGGTGACATTCCTGCCAGTAAGGGGTGTCACCCTGGGTCCTCGGGGAGAGGTTATCCCTACGACCGTGTGAATGTGGTATGAATGGACAGCAACATGATTGGTGCCTTGGCGTGGCGTTGCTGCTCCCAAGTCCTGCATGGTGGACTTGGGCTAATCCAGTGTTTCTCAATTCCAGTCCTCACGCCCCCCCAACAGGTCAGGTTTTCAGGATTTCCATTATTTTGCACAGGTGATTTGATCAGTTTCACTGCCTTAGTAATTCCCACAGCCTTTTCATCTGAGGGAAATCCTGAAAACATGACCTGTTGGGGGGCGTGAGGACTGGAATTGAGAAACACTGGGCTAATCCAATGTGTTGTAGATGTGGTGTGTGTTTGAGCTAGACACCACAGTGGTGTGCATGCGTGCATTGTCCGTGTGCCATGATGAATGTGTGTGTTTAACGTGCAAAGATGCCTACCACGAGGCACCTCCTGACTGCTCTTCCCTCAGCAGACGGGGGAGCCTCGTTCAGGGGGGGACTGTGTGGGTCGGGGGTCAGGTCATCACATATGTCAATCTCCAACTTTCTCATGGCGTAGTTGTGCAGCACACAACATGCACCGATGATCTGACACACAAAGTTTGGGGAATACAACAGGGCCCCCCCAGAATTATCCAGGCATCTGAAACGGGACTTCAGGATGCCAAATGTGCGCTCCACCACTGCATGGTTGCGTATGTGTGCAGCATTGTATCGTCCCTCTCCTCTGGTTTTGGTCACCTGGAAGGGAAAAGACAGGAGGATGTTAGTCATGCATGTGCCCCTCGCGTTTGGCACGGACGTGCCATATGAGGCATTGGGCATCGGCTATCACCTGTACGTTGATGGAATGCCAATGCTTACGATTGCGGTACATGTGCTCTGTGGCACGGGGGGGCCGTAGTGCCACATATGTGCAATCAATGGTCCCGATGGTGCGTGGGAATCCGGCAATTCTGTAGAAATCCTGCATTGCCTTTTGCCGTAGATGCTCATGGGTGGGTCTGATGATGTGGTAGGAACATGCGTGTGAGGATTGCGGGGACAACCTGGTGCTCACATCTGCTCATGGTGGATTGTGACATCCCAGACACGACTCCACTTGTACGCTGAAAAGATACACTGGCAAGGAAATGGAGTGTTGCCAGTACCTTGACCAGTGGCTGCACTGCATGTGAGCATGTGTGTCTGGCTGGTGATGTCATCTTGCAGGGCTGTGGCTAATTCCAGGATGGCATCAGGGCTGAATCTGAAGATGCGATACACCTCCAATCCCCCATGCCAAAGACGTTCATGCGCGTTCATTGTATCCTCTCCCATGCCCTCCTCCTCTGTGCCTGTAGACGCAGTAGTGCTATGACCATGGCTGCCCCTGGCATGTTGGCATACAGATGTGTTGTCCTGCAAGTGTGGTTGCTCAGCTCATCCGTAACGGTGCTGCTGTAGCTGCTCTCCAGCTGACCTGTGCAAGTCTTTTGCTGAGTTACACCTGCTTTATGAGGGGTAACTTTAGGCCGGATGTACAACTTACGTGCACCGCGCGTAGCCTGCGCCGGGCGCATGTATGTACGTGAATCGGCATATCTCCCTCATTTGCATATTTGAATAGAAAATCAATGGGCGCGCCAGATGCGTCCAGCGTGAATATGCGCCCACGATACGCCGGTGTAGGAAAGTTACATCGGTCGGAAGAAGCCTATTTTTTGCTGACAGAGGCGTGCAGGGGAGGGATAAACAAGGATGCTGTGCAGGTATTCAATGCCCTCTTTTTTTTATCTGATGACATAATTGGTTGTTAGGACGCTGGCGGCTGGAAGGTTGTAATGGTGCACAATGAAAACCTGTGGCATGTGACTTAAAGGCAGGCTTGATCCACCCACTTGCTTGTATACAAATTTGGGGTAATTTTTAGGCTTTTACCTAGGCACACCTGAAGACACCCCAGGGTGCACCCTGGTTGAAAAAGGAAATGGTAGACCCCCAAAAGCTTGTCCTGAAATGTAATTGTTAGTGCAAATTTTGATGGACAGTGCTCAACTGTTAAGCTTATCGTTTAAATCCAAATGTATTCCTTTGTAAGCTTGTCGTGTTGCCTATTATTCGGTTTGCAAGTGTTGTCTCGTAAAACGAGCAGGATTCAAGCCAAAGCGGTGTGCAATACCGTGTTTGGCCTGAGGTGGGGTGAGCCGGAGCCAAGCCGAGCCGAACGATGCTGTTCAGAAATTCTCTGAAAATCTCGAAAATACTCTGTTCCTGAGCCTTTCCGAGGTTTTACGAGTTCAGCCGAGGTGTCCTCGACCCATTCCGGATTCACTTCTGTTCGAATGCTGATTGGTAGAACGTTCTACAGTCTAGGTCCTTGGACTGCATATCTTTGTTCTCCTTTGGACTTGTATCTGGCCTTGGGTATCTGGAGCAGTTTTTGGTTAGTGGAGCAGAGAACGCGATCGGGGTTGTGAGATTTTAATTTTTCACATAGATATTGGGGGGCACTTCCTTAAACACTTATGCGTCAGACAGAGGGGGTCATTTACCAAGCCTGTGCGCCATGACTCATGGTGCACAAGCAGGAGTAAAAGTGTTTTTGACATTTACAAAAGAGATACACTGGCAGTGCAGCGTATTTCTTCATTTACTAAAATGCCTAATGTGCCCAGGAGAGGGCGCATGGTGCGCCTGTATAGACCTGGCGTACAGCATTTAGAAATGTCAATTGCGGGGATTCGGGCGGGAGTTTATTAGGGGAGGGAGGGGGTGATGTAGGGGAAGTGTAGTGACATGTGTTTGAATGTGTGTGGCGGACCGAATTGAAAGTGACTTTTGAGAACCGATCCCCATGCGCTTGCAAAGTGCGGCTGAACTTCGGGAGGTTCATTTGCATACTGGGCATGCGCAGAGGGAAATTTCGGGGAATCCCATGCGCCTTGTCAGTATGCCAAGAAATTCTTGGTAAATACCAAGCGGCGTAGCTGAAACTCCTGTGCGTGATGTGGCGCACGGGAATCTCCCAGCTGTTCTCAGCCTGCGCTGACCATGAAGGGGAACTCCGCACCAAATTTCAAACTTGTAGGCTCTTCGGCTTGGTCCGGAACGTGAGGGGTTATACCCACGCCAAAAACGGTGTGGGGTTCCCCCCCAGATCCAGCCCAAGCCCTCATCCCAAGCACGCAGTCTGGCCGGACAGGAATGGGGGTGGGGACGAGCGCCCCCCCCCCTCCTGAGCCGTACCAGACCGCATGCCCTCGACATGGGGGAGTGTGTGCTTTGAGGGAGGGGGGCATTGCCCCCCCACCCCAAAGCACTCTTGTCCCCATGTCGATGGGGACAAGAGACTCTTCCCGTCAACCCTGGCCATTGGTTGTCGGGGTATGCGGGGGCCGGAGCCAATCGGAATCTGGGAGCCCCCTTTAATAAGGCGGCCCCCAGATTCTGGACCCCCACCCTATGTGAATGAGTATGGGGTACATCGTACCCCTACCTATTCACCTGGTGGAAAAAGTGTAAAGTAAAAAACACACCACACGGAATAAAATATTTTATTAGTCAGCTCCGGGGGTCTTCCGCCGGGGCCCCCTTCACCACGAAGCTCCTTTGCTTATGGGGGAGGGCCGCGGGCTTCAATGTTTTCTGCCAGGGCCCCCTTCACCACGAAGCTCCTTTGCTTATGGGGGAGGGCCGCAGGCTTCAACGTTTTCTGCCGGGGCCCCCTTCACCACAAAGCTCCGTTGGGATCACGGGGCATGATGTGAATGTGATGTCACATGGGTTAAGGTCACATGGTGGCATCACCACGCCCACGCCCTATGCCAATATAAGTCGATGCCCACTGTCGGCATTTCAGCGCCGGACCTCGTCGTGTCAACATCGAATGGAAGAAGACAGTGGAGAGAAGCCCTGGCCCCAGCGGAGGAGCCAGGCAGAAGCGGAAGGCACCGGAGAAGCCCGCGGGTTCCACCCCGTGGTGGAAGACAGCGATTAGAAGCCCTGGCCCCAGCAGGGGAGCCAGGCAGAAGCTGACGAAGAAAACTTTGAAGTCCGCGGCCCTCCCCCATAAGCAACGGAGCTTCGTGGTAAAGGGAGCCCCAGCAGAAAACGTTGAAGCCCGCGGCCCTCCCCCATAAGCAACGGAGCTTCGTGGTGAAGGGGCCCCGGCAGAAAACGTCAAAGCCTGCAGCCCTCCCCATAAGTAACGGAGCTTTGTGGTGAAGGGGGCCCCGGCGGAAGACAGCAGAGAGAAGCCCTAGCCCCAGAGGAGGAGCCAGGCAGAAGGCAACGGAATGGGGGGCGATACCCCCGGTCTTCTCCGCCATCTTCTGCCGCCCCCCGAATGTAAAAGAGCTTAACGGGGTGTCGGGCCCCGGTGGAAGACGGTGGAGAAGATCGGAGGTGTGGCCCCCCCTGGCAGAAGACTGCCAGAAGCCCAGGGGGGCGACATCCACAGTCTTTTCCGCCCTCCCCCTGAATGTAAAAGAGCTTAACGGGGTGGGGGGCGACGGCAGAGAAGACCGGGGGTGTCGCCCCCCCGTGGAAGACAGCCAGAAGCCCGGGGGGGCTGGAGCACCCCCCGGCAGAAGACCCCCAGCTGACTAATAAATTAGTTTTAAAATGTGTGTGGTGTATTTTTTTCCTTTAATTTTTTTCCCCAGGTGAATGGGTAGGGGTACGATGTACCCCATACTCATTCACATAGGGTGGGGGGCCAGAATCTGGGGGTCACCTTATTAAAGGGGGCTCTCAGATTCTGATAAGCCCCCCGCCCACATACCCCGACAACCAAAGGCCAGGGTTGTAGGGAAGAGGCTCTTGTCCCTATTGACATGGGGACAAGAGTGCTTTGGGGTGGGGGGGCAGTGCCCCCTCCCCCAAAGCACACACTCCCCCATGTCGAGGGCATGCGGTCTGGTACGGCTCAGGAGGGGGGGGGGGGCGCTCGCTCATCCCCACCCCCATTCCTGTCCGGCCAGACTGCATGCCTGGGATAAGGGTTTGGTCTGGATCTGGGGGGGAACCTCACGCCGTTTTTTTGGCGTAGGTTTAACCCCTTACGTTCCAGACCAAATCTAAGAGCCTGTTATGCACCTGGAGGGGGACACCACGCCGTTTTTTTATTTTATTTGGGGTGGAGTTCCCCTTTATCCCGGTCCTGTCAGGGGGGAATGCCTGCTCGTCTGTTCATACAATGTATGAACAGCGATCTGTCATTTTCCCATGTCAGTCCCATCCCCTTTACAGTTAGAACACACCCAGGGAACATAATTAACCCCTTCCTCGCCCCTAGTGTTAACCCCTTCCCTGCCAGTGACATTTTTATAGTAAGCAATGCATTTTTATACCACTGGTCGCTATAAAAATGCCAAAGGTCCCAAAAATGTGTCCGCCATAATGTCGCAGTACCCATAAAAATCACTGATCGCCGCCATTACTAGTAAAAAAAAATATATATTCATGAAAAACCTAAAAAACTAACCCCTATTTTGTAGA
>CM056049.1:234729995-234889995 GCA_029574335.1 Rana kukunoris | reverse complement strand
AGTCCTATTACAAGGGATGTTTACATTCCTTGTAATAGGAAGAAAAGTAAACAAAAAAGTGCAAAAATAAAAATATTATGTTAAAAAAACAAAAAAACAACTAAAAATCTAAATTAAAATGCCCCTGTCCCTAGTAGCTCGCACTCAGAAGCGAACACGCATGCAAGTCCCACCCACATATGTAAACAGTTCAAACCACACGTGAGGTATTGACACGTGCGTTAGAGCGAGAGCAATAATTTTAGCACTAGACCTCCTCTGTAACTCTAAACTGGTAACCTGAAAAAAAAGTCAAGCGTCGCCTATGGAGATTTTTAATACCAAAGTTTAGCGCCATTCCATAAGTGTGCGCAATATGAAAGCGTGACAAGTTAGGTATCTATTTACTCGGTGTAATGTGAAAAGCGCACATCGTGGTTAGAAATGTTGCGCAAAGTCACTGAAGAAAAAAATTATCCCTAAAAATTGCAATTCTGATTCATTCTAAAAAAAATCGTGGGGGTCCCCCCTTTACTGCTGATATGGATTTAAGGGAACCGCGCCATCATTTTTTTTTTTTTTACGTGGGGTTCCCCCAAATTTAAGGCCCTTTCTGGTGTGGATGAAACAAATTTAAAAAAAAAATGGTGTGGATCCATAACAAGACCCATAACCGAGCGCGTTGACCTGGCCGGCCGCAGAAAAGAGGGGGGGGACAAAGTGCGGCCCCCCCTCTCCTGAACCGCACCAGGCCACATGCCCTCAACATTGGGAGGGTGCTTTGGGGTGCCCCCCAAAGCACCTTGTCCCCATGTTGATGAGGACAAGGGCCTCATCCCTACAACCCTGGCCGGTGGTTGTGGGGGCCTGCAGGCAGGAGGCTTATCGAAATCTGGAAGACCCCTTTAACAAAGGGACCCCCTCAGATCCCCCCCCCCCTGTGTGAAATGGTAATGGGGTACATTGTACCTCTACCATTTCACAAAAAAAAGTGTCTAGTGTAAAAAAAGACAAGAGCCTGTTTTTGACAAGTCCTTTATTAATATCTTCTTTCTTCTTCCATCTTCTTCTTTTCTTCTTTCCTTCGAGTTTCTCCCTCCATCTTCTTCCTCTGCTTCTTTCTTGGGTCTTGTAGTGCCGCATCTTGACCGATATCTTCTTCCATCTTATTCTCCTTCCGCTGGCCTTCTCGTCCGCAACTTCTTCTTCTTCTTCGCTGGAGGCGCCGCTTCCAATTGAATTCCCTCTGACGCCACGGGCAAACTCTTAGGAAAGTCCCTGTGTGCTGCATGTGCGTCAGAGGGGGGCGTGGTCACATGAGCGTCAGACGGCGGGGAATTCAACTGGGCAGTAAAGCCACAACGCTTCACTATCTGATTCCCTCACCGAGGATGGTGGTGGGGGAAGCCGAGAGCCGAGCAATAGCTCAACTTTGGCTTCCAACATCGTGGGCACCCCGGACAGGTAAGTGTCCATTGATTAAAAGTCAGCAGCTGCCGTATTTGTAGCTGCTGGTTTTTAATATTTTTTGTTTAGGTGGACCTCCACTTTAAAATGTCATATGATGACAACTGTTTTGTATATAATATAAAATCAATACAATTTAAATAATGAAATAAATACAAAATGTATAGTATTGCAGCTTACCAAATCCTTAGGTGTGTTGCTGCATTCGTTTTTTTTTTGTTTTTTTCCACACTTTTTATTTTATTTTACCTAAAAATCCAGCCATTAACTCACTTTCTGTAATAGGGTGACAACTGCACTGAACAGCATTGTCATCCTAGCCACTTGCTGACCAAGGCTTTTTCTGACATTTGTTGTTTACAAGTAAAAGTGAAGTAAAAATCTGTATTTTTTGCTAGAAAGTTACTTAGAATTACTTAGAACCCAAAACGCAATATTTTTTACTTTTTGCTATAATAAATATCCCCAAAATATATATATATATATAAAAAAATATATTCTTCTACATATTTTTGGTAAATAAGCGTTTATTGATTGGTTTGCGCAAACGTTATAGTGTCTTCAAAATAGGAGATAGTTTTATGGCATTTTTATTAATATTTTTTTTACTAGTAATGGCGGCGATCAGCAATTTTTATCATGACTGCGACATTATGGCAGACACATCGGACACTTTTGACAACATTTTGGGACCATTGTCATTTTTACAGTGACCAGTGCTATAAAAATGCACTGATTGCTGTAAAAATTACACTGGCAGTGAAGGAATTAACCTGTAGGGGGTGCTGAAGGGGTTAAGTGTGTCCTAGGGAGTGCTTGTAACTGGTAGGGGATGTGGCTCCTAATGACAGGGAACACGATCAATGACAGTGTCACCTAGGCAGAACTCTCTGTGACCCAATCGCGGGACACAGGCAGCGATCGGGTCTGCGGGTCCCACGGGCGCAGTCATGGAGCTCACGGCAGGGTCACCAGTGCACGAGCTGTGGCACGCACGAACACGCGGCTCGCAAATTAAAGGGGAGGTATCTGTAAGCTCATTTGCGTAGCCATGCCATTCTGTCTACGTACATCGTCGTGTGCCAGTCAGGAACCGGTTAAACACATTTTAGAGTGTTGCTTTCTCTGAGAGTCATAATTATTTTCACTGTGTCATTTAATAGTTAGTCACCAAGTGCAGAAGTTTTTTTACACAATCGACAAAGACAGTGAGGCTCTGGATCGAGCATGCACACGTGCCCTATAGCAGGCAAGGGGAGGAGCCAGGAGCTCTGACAAGGGGGACCTGAGGAGGGTCAGGGCTGCTCTGTGCAAAAACCATTACACAAAGCAGATAAGTACATGTTTATTATTTTTATTATTTTAATGAACAAGAGATTTTAAAATTTTTTAATTGGATGGAGAAAGGCTTTACTAAAGTATAGTCAGAAAAACTTTGAAAAGAGCAGATTCTCTAGAAGAATTCCCTATATATTTTGTGAGGGGAATATAACATTTATTACAAATGTATATAAAATTCCCTGAGAACGTGATGTTTTCCTAGTTAGGGGAATGTTTCATTATAGGATTTAACCCTATATCCTGTTCTTGGGATGAAGCTAGAAGACTTCTGATGTCTCTATTGAGAGGACCTTGTCACTACTGTCACATAAGGGGCTTGTCAGTACATAGATATATACAGTACATGGTTAGGACACATGCTAATACATCAACACCTATTACACATCCCTACACACACCAGAAATGGAAGAAGTAGCCATAGAGCCCCTTCCAGCCTTGCAAATGTGGCCTGTGCATCCAAGTGGTAATGACCCCCCTCCCCCCTCTGTCATGAAAGGATTCAATAAAAGAGGAAGTAATTCAAATTTAAATATACCAATTTTTTATTGTTAGTTTATGAAAGTATAATTATGGACTTATACATATTTTTTCCCTTTCAAACTACATATACTCGTATTAAACCAAGAGTCCTTTGGTAAAATCTAATGGCCAGAAGTGAAGATCTAGTGATCCTCTCGCCCATTTGCTGACACTCTTTTGACCAAGAGATTCCAAGCCTGCCCACCACGGCAAGGTAGACTCTTCTAGGGCAGGGCCTACACTAACTACACTAAGCTACCCTACTGGATGCTAGTCATCGTTTTTCTAATGTTGGATGTATGTTTGTAGTAGGCCTCATCCTATAATCTGTGTGTGCGATCTAATCTCTCCTAATTTGGTTGTCTGTCTGTGTGCATCTATCTAAAGCATGGAGCGGTCAGTTTATGTACATCTGGATGTCCTCTATTAGTGTAGGTCAGTGCATGCCAGTAAATAAACGTTAGTCAGATTCCTCCATTCACATCGATCAATGTGAAATCGAAAAAGTGTGTATTAAGCCCATCATTAGAATACCACCCTGCATCCACCCACTTCTAATGATGGGCATGCATGCATGCAGATTCCTCCATTCACATTGATCGATGTGGATGAAGAAATCTCTGCCAAGAAAAGTGAAAAAATAAAAAAATATGCCTAGCAACATGACAAAGATCTACTGCTCCAAAATGTTCGCCCTTTTTTTTTTGTTTATAGCACACAAAAAAAAAACTGCAGAGGTGATAAAATACCACCAAAGGAAAGCTCTATTGTGTGAAAAAAGGACATTGATTTTGTTTGGGTGCTTTTCATACAGCCTGTGGGCTGCATGAAAAAAGAGAACCTATAAGATTCCTCCGTTCACATCAATCGATGTGAAATCGAAAAAGTGCGTGGTATGCCCATCATTAGAATACCACCCTGCATCCACCCACTTCTAATGATAGGCATGCATGCACTGTTCTTTTTTCATTCAGTCTATTGGGTGAGTGAAAAAAAAGAATCTAACAGATTCGTCCATTCACATTGATCGACGTGGATGAAGAAATCTCTGCAAAGAAAAGTGAAAAATAATATATGTTGAAGCATAGAGGTAGTCTGCCCTCTGTCCACCCCAGCCCCTATGCTTTAGGCCCCTGCCTTCTATTGAGTGCCCCCTCAGCCAGCAGCTCTCTATAGGGGCACCCATGCCGAGTCAGAGCTCAGTGTATCCATTCAGACACGGAGCCCCAACCTGCGGACTGTGGGCTGCATGAGGAAAGAGAACCTATCAGATTCCTCCTTTGACATCGATCGATGTGAAATCGAAAAAGTGAGTGGTATGCCCACCATTAGAATACCGCCCTGCATCCACCCACTTCTAAAGATGGGCATGCATGCACTATTCTTTTTTCAGTCAGCCTATTGGGTGAGTGAAAAAAAAGAACCTAACAGATTCCTCCATGCACAGTGATCGACGTGGATGAAGAAATCTCTGCCAAGAAAAGTGAAAAAAAAAATATATGCCGAAGCATAGAGGTGATCTGCCCTCTGTCCACCCCAGCCCCTATGCTTCAGGCCCCTCCCTTCTATCGAGGGCCCCCCAGCCTGCAGCTCTCTATGGGGGCACCCAAGCCGAGTCAGAGCTCAGTGTATCCATTCAGACACGGAGCCCCGACCTGGTGCTACCCCCCTCTCCCCTCATTGGCGGACTGACTTTGATTGACAACAGCGGGAGCCAATGGAAAAACTGCTGTGTCTCAGCCAACCAGGGGTAGTGTCCTGGATTGCTTAGACACTCGTAGACATCTCTGGAGAGAGATGGTTTTCATGTAAGTAATTGGGGGGGTGCTGGGTTGGCTGCTACACACAGAAGTTTTTTTTATTTTTTTTGCATGAAACATTCTGCCTTTACAACTCCTTTAACTGCTTGCCGACCAGCAAATGGGCGTACCGTGTGCTCGCCAGTTCACCAGAACTCCCTCTCTCTTCCCGTTCTCTCTATCCCCTTCTCTCTATCCTTCTTTCTCTTTTCCTTCTCTCTTTCCCTCTCCTCTCTCTCCCTCCCCCTTTCTCTCTCCCCCTCTCTCTCTCCGCCTCTCTCCCCTCTCACCCTCCACCTATCTCCCTCATCCCTCCCCCTATCTCCCTCCTTCCTTCCCCTGCCTCTCCCTCCCACTATCTCCATCCTCCCTCCCCCTGCCTCTCCCTCCCACTATCTCTCTCCCCTCTCTCTCCCCTCTACCTCACAGTCTCTCAGATTCCTCCTTTGACATCGATCGATGTGAAATCGAAAAAGTGCGTGGTATGCCCACCATTAGAATACCGCCCTCATCCACCCACTTCTAAAGATGGGCATGCATGCACTGTTCTTTTTTCAGTCAGCCTATTGGGTGAGTGAAAAAAAAGAACCTAACAGATTCCTCCATTCACAGTGATCGACGTGGATGAAGAAATCTCTGCCAAGAAAAGTGAAAAAAATATATAAATGCTGAAGCATAGAGGTGATTTGCCCTCTGTCCACCCCAGCCCCTATGCTTCAGGCCCCTCCCTCCTATCGAGTGCCCCCTCAGCCAGCAGCTCTCTATAGGGGCACCCATGCCGAGTCAGAGCTCAGTGTATCCATTCAGACACGGAGCCCCGACCTGGTGCCACCCCCTCTCTCCCCTGATTGGCGGACTGACTGATTGACAGCAGCGGGAGCCAATGGCAAAGCTGCTGTGTCTCAGCCAATCAGGAGGAGTGTCCCGGATTGCTTAGACACTCGTGGACATCTCTGGAGAGAGATTGGGTTTACGTAAGTAATTGGGGGGGGGTGCTGAGGAGGCTGCTAAACACAAAAGGAGTTTTATCTTAATGCACAGAATGCATTAGGATAAAAAAAACTTCTGTCTTTACAACTCGTTTAATCGCTTTTGGACAAGTACATGATGCAAAAAGCAAAAATTGAAAAAATATTGCTTTTTTGTTTTATTTCGCTCTTTTTTTGTTTATAGCACAAAAATAAAAACTGTAGAGGTTATAAAATACCACCAAATGAAACCTCTATTTGTGGGGAAAAAAGGACGTCAATATTGTTTAGGTGCAACCAGTACGTTGCCCGTCCTCGTTGGGCATATATTGTAATTAGGGTTGTCCTGATACCACTTTTTTAGGACCGAGCACAAGTACCGATACTTTTTTTCAAGTACTCGCCGATACCGAATACCGATACTTTTTTTTAAATGTGTCCCCAAATTCAGCCATGTCCCCCACAAATGCAGCCATGTCCCCCCACAAATGCAGTCATGTCCCCCACAGATGCAGCCATGTCCCCCACAGATGCAGCCGTGTCCCCCACATATGCAGCCATGTCCCCCACATATGCAGCCATGTCCTCCACATATGCAGCCATGTCCCCCATATATGCAGCCATGTCCCCCACATATGCAGCCATGTCCCCCACATATGCAGCCATGTCCCCCACATATGCAGCCATGTCCCCCACATATGCAGCCATGTTCCCCATATATGCAGCCATGTCCCCCACATGTGCAGCTATGTCCCCCACATATGCAGCCATGTCCCCCACATATGCAGCCATGTCCCCCATATATGCAGCCATGTCCCCCATATATGCAGCCATGTCCCCCACATATGCAGCAATGTCCCCCACATATGCAGCCATGTCCCCCATATATGCAGCTATGTCCCCCACATATGCAGCCATGTCCCCCACATATGCAGCCATGTCCCCCATATATGCAGCCATGTCCCCCACATATGCAGCCATGTCCCCCACATATGCAGCTGTGTCCCCCAGATATGCAGCCATGTCCCCCCACATATGCAGCCATGTCCCCCTACATATGCAGCCATGTCCCCCATACCATAGATGCAGATGCCTTCGCCGCCTAGTTAATCAGCGCGGGGAACATTACAGCTTTCATTTGAATAGCTGTGTGTTCCCCACCGCGCCGCGAATAGACACTCCCCCTTGCTCGGGCACTTTGATAGACAGATCACTCGTCCAGTCCTGTGCCCAAACAAGGGGAACACATAGCTATTCAAATAAAAACTGTAATGTTCCCCTCACTGATTAACTAGGTGGCGGCGGCGTTGCGGTATGCGGCGGCGTTAAGGCGGCGGCGGCGGCGCGCCGGGGGGGCAGTATCGGATCTGGCATCGGGGGCATTTGCGGGAGTACAAGTACTCGGTATCAGGACAACCCTAATTGTAATGTTCTTTTATTTCATGCAGCCTGTGGGCTGCATGAAAAAAGAGAACCTATCAGATTCCTCCATTCACATCGATCGATGTGAAATCTAAAAAGTACGTGGTATGCCCACCATTAGAATACCGCCCTGCATCCACCCACTTCTAATGATGGGCATGCATGCACTGTTCTTTTTTCAATCAGCCTATTGGGATTCCTCCATTCACATTGATCGACGTGGATGAAGAAATCTCTGCCAAGAAAAGTGAAAAAAATATATATATGCCGAAGCATAGAGGTGATCTGCCCTCTGCCCACCCCAGCCCCTATGCTTCAGGCCCCTCCCTTCTATCGAGGGCCCCCTCAGCCTGCAGCTCTCTATGGGGGCACCCAAGCCGAGTCAGAGCTCAGTGTATCCATTCAGACACTAAGCCCCGACCTGGTGCTACCCCACTCTCCCCTCATTGGCGGACTGACTTTGATTGACAACAGCGGGAGCCAATAGCAAAACTGCTGTGTCTCAGCCAACCAGGGGTAGTGTCCTGGATTGCTTAGACACTCGTAGACATCTCTGGAGAGAGATGGTTTTCATGTAAGTAATTGGGGGGGGGGGGGTGCTGGGTTGGCTGCTACACACAGAAGTTTTTTTACAACTCCTTTAACTGCTTGCCGACCAGCAAATGGGCGTACCGTGTGCTCGCCAGTTCACCAGAACTCCCTCTCTCTCCCTCTTCTCTCTATCCCCTTCTCTCTATCCTTCTTTCTCTTTTCCTACTCTCTTTCCCTCTCCCTCTCTCTCCCTCCCCCTCCCCCTTTCTCTCTCCCCCCTCTCTCTCTCCGCCTCTCTTCCCTCTCACCCTCCACCTATCTCCCTAATCCCTCCCCTATCTCCCTCCTTCCTTCCCCTGCCTCTCCCTCCCACTATCTCCATCCTCCCTCCCCCTGCCTATCCCTCCCACTATCTCTCTCCCCTCTCTCTCCCTTCTTTCTCTCCCTCCCCTCTCTCTCCCCTCTCCCTCCCAGTCTCTCTCTCCCATTTCTCCCTTCCCCTTCTCTCTTTTTCCCTTCTCTCTATCCCCCTTTCCTCCCCCTCTCTCCCTTCTTTCCCCCCTTTCTCTCTCCCCCATCTCTTCCTCCCCCCTCTCTTCCTCCTCTCTCCCTTCCCATCTCTCCCCTCTCTCTATCCCCCAGCTCCCTCCTCTCTCCCCCTCTCTCTCTCCCCTCTCACCCCCCTATCCCTCCCCTTCCTTATCTCCCTCCTCCCTCCCCCTCCCCATGCCTCTCCCTCCCGTATCTCCCTTATTATAAGGTGTGGACTCTCCCACAGCAGTGGTGAGTCTAAACAGCATGAGAGTAATGCCTGCTTCTTCGGACGATCCTCCCAAGGACAGCTGAGAAGTATCTCCAGGTGGTAATCCAGTCGGTGCTCGATATCACAGGTAATTTTGTGGTGAACAACGTAAAAAAATGGGTGACCCTTTTGGAGTTGGAGTTGGAGTCCTTCTTCCTCTGTTTGGCAGAGTTCCATGAGACTATCATCTTGCCTTGCTTCTCGTTTATTTACACCAGTCCTGGTACTAACTGATGCTGCTCTGGTGTTGTAGCAAGGTTTGATAGACTCTTCCTTTGTCTCTTCATGTTGGAAAGTAGAGTTGGAGACAGAGTCCTTCTTTCTCTGTTTGGCAGAGCATTCCGTGGGACTATCATCTTGCCTTGCTTTTTGTTTATTTACACCAGTCTTGGTACTAACTTGCTGCTCTGGTGTTGGAGCAAGGTTTGGTAGACTCTTCCTTTGTCTCTTGATGTTGGAAAGTAGAGTTGGAGACAGAGTCCTTCTTTCTCTGTTTGGCAGAGCGTTCCATGGGACTATTATCTTGCCTTGGTTTTCGTTTATTTACACCAGTCCTGGTACTAACTGATGCTGCTCTGGTGTTGTAGCAAGGTTTGGTAAACTCTTCCTTTGTCTCTTGATGTTGGAAAGTAGAGTTGGAGACAGAGTCCTTCTTCCTCTGTTTGGCAGAGCATTCCATGGGACTATCATCTTGCCTTGCTTTTCGTTTATTTACACCAGTCCTGGTACTTACTGATGCTGCTCTGGTGTTGTAGCGAGGTTTGGTAGACTCTTCCTTTGTCTCTTGATGTTGGAAAGTACAGTTGGAGACAGAGTCCTTCTTCCTCTGTTTGGCAGAGCGTTCCATGGGACTATCATCTTGCCTTGCTTTTCGTTTATTTACACCAGTCTTGGTACTAACTGTTGCTGCTCTGGTGTTGAAGCAAGGTTTGGTAGACTCTTCCTTTGTCTCTTGATGTTGGAAAGTAGAGTTGGAGACAGAGTCCTTCTTTCTCTGTTTGGCAGAGCGTTCCATGGGACTATTATCTTGCCTTGCTTTTCGTTTATTTACACCAGTCCTGGTACTAACTGATACTGCTCTGGTGTTGTAGCAAGGTTTGGTAGACTCTTCCTTTGTCTCTTGATGTTGGAAAGTAGAGTTGGAGACAGAGTCCTTCTTCCTCTGTTTGGCAGAGCATTCCGTGGGACTATCATCTTGCCTTGCTTTTCGTTTATTTACACCAGTCCTGGTACTAACTGTTGCTGCTCTGGTCTTGGAGCGAGGTTTGGTAGACTCTTCTTTTGTCTCTTGATGTTGGAAAGTAGAGTTGGAGACAGAGTCCTTCTTTCTCTGTTTGGCAGAGCGTTCCATGGGACTATTATCTTGCCTTGCTTTTCGTTTATTTACACCAGTCCTGGTACTAACTGATACTGCTCTGGTGTTGTAGCAAGGTTTGGTAGACTCTTCCTTTGTCTCTTGATGTTGGAAAGTAGAGTTGGAGACAGAGTCCTTCTTCCTCTGTTTGGCAGAGCATTTCGTGGGACTATCATCTTGCCTTGCTTTTCGTTTATTTACACCAGTCCTGGTACTAACTGTTGCTGCTCTGGTCTTGGAGCGAGGTTTGGTAGACTCTTCTTTTGTCTCTTGATGTTGGAAAGTAGAGTTGGAGACAGAGTCCTTCTTCCTCTGTTTGGCAGAGCGTTTCATGGTACTATCATCTTTCCTTGCTTTCCGTTTATTCACACCAGTCCTGGTACTAACTGATGCTGCTCTGGTGTTGGAGCAAGGTTTTCGTGCTTCGTTTTCACTTACAGATGTCACATTCTGAAAAGAAAGATTTTTTTTTAAATGCACCTGAAGGTTTATATTCATAGAAATCACATTTTATAATTCAAAATTCGATAATTTTTTATGCTACAAAACAGCACTCATATTTGACTAAGACAGCTTTTTAACTCTTATGCCGCGTACACACAATCACTTTTTGTGATGTAAATTTATCACACAAAACAAAACAACGTTTTTCAAACTTCATTTTAAAAAATGACGTTGCCTACACACCATCATTTTCTGAAAAAAGCTCTTGCAAAGCGTGGTTACGTACACCACGTTCGCCGTCACTCTGTTCCATTGAAGCTCCCGTCTCATAACTTGCTTCTGAGCAGGCGCGGGTTTAAAAACTTTGTTTTAAACGTCGTTTTGCCCACACACGATATTTTTTTATGACACAAAAAACTACATTCTGAAAAACGACATAAAAAATTGAAGCATGTTCGAATTTTTTTTTGGTAGTTTTTCAGAAGACATAAAAAAACATTTTGCCCACACACGATCATTTTAAATTATGTTTTTTAAAACGTCGTTTTATTTCATCACAAAAAACGACCGTGTGTACGCGGCATTATAGGTCTATTCAGCAATGCTGCAGATAATTTGACTGAGCGTGTTATTGACAATTATTTTTTTATTGGTCATATCTAAAATCTCTGGGGTACATTTTTTATCATAAAATACATCAGCCACTAAACTAACTGAATTGATGTGCTGTAAATGGTCCTGTTCCATCACTAAGAGCTGGTTCACACTGGGGCAGCCTGACTTGCCGAGCGACTCGGCAAGGCGATTTGCCTACGACTTCAGAGGCGACTTACAAAATGACTTCTGTATTGAAGTCAATGCAAGTCGCCCTGAAGTCGTCCCAAAGTAATACAGTAACCTCTTTCTAAGTCGGAGTGACTTGAGTCACTCCTATTAGAACGGTTCTATTGTATAGAATGGAGTGCGACTTGACAGGAGGCTAAGTCATCTGACGAGTCGCGCCTTTGTGAACCGGCTCTCAAAGTAAAGTGGTAGTAAATGCTACTTTTTAACTTGTACCTACAGGTAAGCCTATAGGCTTACGTGTGCGTACAGTGAAGTATCTCCTAAACTTGCACACAGGAGATATTCTCACTGCATGCAGCCAGTGACATCACCGAGCTCCATGCCATAGCCAAGGGAAGACCAAGGAAAGATGGAAGCTCTGACAGCGCGATGCATACTAGAACATTATGCAATTTCCTTTACTGGGGACGTTTTTTTTCTGTGGTTTACTACCGCTTTAAGTTGGAAGTCAAATATTTAACAAAACGGTGGAAAGGGTTCTAAGAGTTTACTGTTGTATGTGCCCCAAAGCATGCTTTAGTATTTCCACACCCACTATGTACTGAATTCTACACAGGAAAATATTGAAAAATCACAGGGACACAATTAGTTGGTGCACAACCCTCTTAGCTGAGCTAAACTGATATATCAGTGATAGAAATTCATAGAAATTGATTTATCAGTGATGCCAGTATCAGTAAGAACCTGTTGTCATTCAGTGTCCTTTTGCATGTATGACAAGGTTTATACAATATTGTGATGACAATTCCTTACCTCCTTCTGTGGTCTCAAGGTTGTTTGTTTAGACGAGTTGGCCCTCTGGGAGCAACTGTCCTGTTGCTTTTTGCGCTGCTCAGTAGGTGCCCTAAAACAGATAATTGGTTATTATATTAAGAAACAGTAAAAACGGTAACATGAAAAAACAAAAAGTCACAGTAAGCTGTATGACAAATCATATTGTGAAAAACCATACCTCATGTAAAAGAGCAAATAGGCCTCCTCCTGATTTAGGACCGTATTAACGTCGCATGGAGTTACCTGTTCATCGTTCATCAGGTACCATTGATTATTTCTCGCCTAAAAAAAGATAATAAACTTGATTAGCAAGCACATTAACAGGCAATATATCTGCACAACATTGATTAATCAACATATTTATAATGTTGGGGTGAATTTGGGGTAAATTTGTCTACAAGTATTCTACACAAACATATTTGTGAGAATGATAATATGAGAAAATAGACCCATTTACCCTTGTGGGGTGAGGGAGTGTTTCTGTTTTTTGTGTGGTTGGATCAATCACAATTGCCCAAAGGATTTATGTTGCCTTTCTCTGGACCAAAACTAGAGTTGTGAGAATTAAAATGGCACAAGTCTTATTGGAACCGAGTTTTAATTTTGTAACTGTAAATGTAATTTTTAGTGCCATAGAAATTGAATATTTAAAATGATGTAAGTGGGATGTTTTAGTATTGTTGGTTGCATATAAAAATCTGCACATTTCTACGGTATAACAATGGAATGGTGGAACTGTTCTTGAAGTTCCAGGTGAGTTAGTAGATATGGCACAAACTTTTTACATTGGCTGGCTTTGATGATGTGATTGAATAGTACTCCAATTTGTCTGCCATATATTCCTACCCTTTGGCCAACAGCTGTATATACATAGCAAGCTATTAAAGATGATATCTGATATATGCACAAAAGCCTAAAAATGTTTCCAAATTATACTTAATACTTACCTTAACATAGGCATAATAGTGTCCACATTGGCAACTGTAGCCCCTGTGTACCAGCACACCATATAGATTGTAGCTGATGTCCTCCTTATTTGTGGTGTACTGACTGACGTTAAGAATCTCCGGGTAGCTTATTTTCTGGAAAAAGAACAATGTATTAGTCAACGTGATTAGAATAAAAATTTGGAAAACTTCTAAATTTGACACAACAGGTACGAGTCTATAATTTACTCTAGGCTTACCTTTTTCAGCTTTGCTCCAGTGAACGCATCAAATCTCTTCAGGCACAGTGGTAAGATGATCGGAACCTCATGGATCATGCTCCTCATTTTGGCTGTCACCAACTGGTTACACCTAAAAAAGCAAGAATTGTACATGAGACTATAGCTACAAACCTTAATACATTAGAATTTAAAACTAAAAATAACAATCCTTAGGGCTCATTCACACCTTGTGTGCTTGACTGCACATTGCTGAACACAGTCCCAGTGGAAATACAGAACAAATAGCATTGCTTCCAATGATATCACTTCACATAACACCCTGTGTTAGAGAGTGCTGGTGCATGTGCAATGCATTTACATTGTATTGCAGCATGCTGCAGTGCAGCACAATACACTGCAGTGCCCAATAAACAAAAAAGTGACCTAATGAACTCAAGCTTGAAAAAAAAACACACACATGTATTTATTTGCATTAGGTTAAATTAAATTTACATGTGAATGTGTCTTTATTGAAAAAAATACAAACAATATTTTCGTGAATGCCCTAAAAAAGTAAAAAAATCCCCAAAACCTTTTTTTGTAGTTTTGGATAGAGCTGGGAACCCATCATAAATGGCGTGGACACTTTCTTCAATCTACAGGATGATGTACATCAGAACTGCATCCTCCACTGCTCTAAAGGATAGGTTACTCTTTAGTAACATGTTACATGTTACACCCATATTTACGGCGTGATATATAACATGTTACTAAATAAGCAGCCCCTGCCAAGTTCCCGTTGTGACAGTTGGCTGGCGATCTTTTCCATGTACCGCTGTCACAAACGCTTTGTTCATTCGGCCACGTCATTCATTCGCAGAGCTCTGTGAATGGGAGAACTGCAACTACAATCACCATTTGCATCTGATGGCTTGAAGTTCTCAATGTACTACAAAAGCGCTCATGAGCGCTCCAGGTAGTTCATTAAATCTTCCTATCATTTAGTAACTGCCTGCCTGTACAAGCCTGCAGGATGCCTGCGATTGCACCTACAACCTGCTGATGCAATGCTATGTAATCGCTGGTACGATGCTTTACAGTCTTGTAATATAAAAAAAAGAATAAATGCACATGTTTTTACCTGCAAAAAAAGATGTGCATTTTTTTTTTATTTTTTTTTTTTTTTTTAAAAGGCAAACTTATCCTTTAACCAAATTTTTTCTACAGATCTATAGAATGTATATGACTAAATACCCAGAATAAAAAGACTTACTGGCCACATCTGTATGCGTTGTCTCCCTGCAGTGTTTCATCTTTCACCAAATCCTTTAACGCTTCTGGAACAGTATTTGAAGACTGAAAAAAAAAGAAAAAAATATCCATAGGTGATATCAATACATTAATATTTTGTTTCCAATGAGCAGAAGTCATTCATATTAAATATGCATGTCAAAAATGTAAATGTATGCTGATTGCTATGCTGTCGATTTTTTTTTTTTATTATTTAAACTTACAGAAAGGTTTAAACAAAAAATTGTTGATGAAATAAGTCAATGTAACTTTTTAGTTGGTCTCTATTTTACGTTATACCACAGGACCAAAATCTAGTAAGAGTTCTTTTAAATTACCACTTTACCCAAAATATGTTTCACAGTTTCAGGTGGTGCATGCCAGGTCTCACACAGCTTGTACTGTAAATAGTTAGTCTGAAACATTTCTTTTACTAAAATTTTCCAGGTTGAGTTATGGAACCATTTCATTTTCTATTGAATTGTCTATAATCTGACTGTGTGTCCAATATATATATATATAAAAAAAAACAGCCTAAAAAATGGAAAGGTAATCCTAGTGTAGCACCATGGAGAGCAATTGTTGGCATATACACTGGTATAGTAAGAGCTCTGCTTCACAGCTACTGTATAAATTCCATGGTGGTTTACCAAATGCTGCATTTGTCTGGTGCACATTCGTCCTATTCTAAATACGGTGAGTGTGACTATGGAATGTTGGAAGAATGCTGCACTATTTAATTAAATGTCAGGAAAGTATTCACTTTGTAATAGATTCCTGTGGTTTTTAAATAAAAATAAAAATAATTATATATATTGTATTATAGTTTGACCTCTGATGTATAGGAAATGCTAAATTATAACAAAAAATGAAGTCTAATAGTTACATTAATGTCCAGTCCGATGTCCAGGAATTTCTCGTATCTGTCAGATGTGTACTGACAATTCTGGCAATCCACTGCAAAAGAAACAAAAACATTTTTTAATTAGCATTGTTAATATATTTGAACAAAGAAGAATATAAAACGATTAGAGCATCTTCTAAATAAAGAAATGGAACAAGATATGGTAATGTGTCAACTTACGTTGTATTCTCAGAGAGCCTGCAAATAGGCTGTCCATCAGATTGGAAGTTCTTCTTTGGCTGGAGCTAAAAGACAAAAATAAAAATCAGTTACACTCTGAACCTCTTTTTACACACAAGTCTTAGTCAAAATACACAGATCTGAACTTAGCGGGTATTTTTTCGAAGTGTGAATGAGATCCTGTTTAGGTCTTGACCTGTAAATCGGCTTTTTCAAAGGTAAAAGAAAATCTTCCTTAAGCCCAGCTTCACACTTAGCTGCGGGAATTAAGCCGTGAGAGTTCAGCTGAACTCGCACAATTTCACTCCCGCATGTCAGTCCCGACATGCGGGAGTATAGAAATTACTTTTTGAAATCGGTGCAGCGCCGCAAATGCAGCATTGCACCGATTAGGACGGTGTCATTGCCGCGAATTTGACATGCCATTTGAATGCCATTTGAACTAGGGCTTAAAGCCCAAATGGTGACAGAAGCCTAATGGCGGCCACCCTCTGTACAGTTATACAAAATTGCTATATTCTTAGCCAGGTTTGGACCAGTAAAAACAGGAACATTTTAAAAAGGGATTTCAGTAGATGGCTGATGCTTTGGGGAGATTTACTAAAACTAGTGCACTAAGAATCTGGTGCAGTTATGCATAGTAACCAATCAGCTTCTAGCATCAGCTTGTCCAATAAAACCTGGAAACTGATTTCTATGCAGAGCTGCACCAGATTTTGCATGTACCAGTTTTAGTAAATCTCCCCCATTGTGTCTACAGAATTTAGTAATACACATCTGACCTGAACACATCTAGGAATCTTATTGTTTGCTTGGTCAGGTTCACTCCAATTTAGGTATACCCATAACATGTCTCATGGCATTTGTACAGTGTCGAAGTTGTTGAATTTACTTATGGACATTTTTTTCCAAATATTTGTACAATATTGCCAACTTAAACTGACCTGCTCTATGCAATGGTTTTGCACAGAGCAACCCAGATTATCTTCTTCTCAGGTCCCCTGCTGGCGTTCCTGGCTCCCCCTCATCCTGACGAGTGCCCCCATAGCAAGCCACTTGTTATGGGGGGCACTCATGCATGTTCGTTATTGTGCTGTGCTCTGTGTGTTCATGAGACACACAGAGCATAGCATGGCACTGCCTCTGCTCCCTCCTCACTGGCTGTGATCATGAGTGTATGAGCCAATAAGAAGAGAGATAGCCAATAGAGCCTCTGTTCTCATGCACATCACTGGATCAAGATCGGTATTTAGGGGGGGCTAGGGGGGTGCACCCTGAAGGTTTTTTTACTTTAATGCAGAGAATGCATTAAAGTGGCGGTCTATCAACATTTTTTTTGTAAAAGTCAGCAGCTACAAATACTGCAGCTGCTGACTTTTAAAATATGGACACTTACCTGTCCAGCGCACCCGCGATCTCGGCACCCGAGGCTGACCCGTCGCTGGGTCCTCGGATGCCTCAAACGCCATCTTCGGTAAGAAGCGGCTTCACTTCCCGGTTCATTACTGCTCATGCGAGGGTCACATAATCTATAGCTTGCCTAAATGCTTGTATTATCGTTAAGATCCTTTGTTCATTATGTAGTTTTGTATATGTCCAAGCAGGGACGGACTGACAACTCATGGGGCCCCCGGGCAATAGAAGATTATGGGGCCCCTGGGTTTACAGATGGCCACCAAGCCAGGTGGTAGTACAGAGGTGGGGCAGCTAAAATTTTAGGATTTTCACATCAAAAGCATGTAGGTTTCGGACATATCAGGGACAGATGTAAAAAAAAAAAAAAACATAGATTTTTACATACTGTCCCTGGTTTTAATGAGCCTGGCAACCCTGATGCGGCCCCCTAGTGGCATGGGGCCCTCGGGCAGTGCCCGAGTTCCTTAAAGGTCAGTCCACCCCTGTCCAAGCACCCTCCAGCTAGCATTATTAATTAGAAAGACTTATTTTTTAAAGTAATTGATACTTACCTTAGCTCCAATGGATTATCATAGATACACGAATTCTGCATTTTATCAATAACAAAAAGCAGAAATTCATGAGCATCTTCTTGTTGGCCGAGTTCAAAATGCTCTGCAATATCTGTAAGGAAAAAAGAACAGAACAGTTAACATACAATATAAATATTAAGACCACCTTATAACACACTAATATACTAATAGATGAGTTGAAGAGAATAGGTAATGAGAATCTGTCATGTGGACTATTCTGGTTAACAGGCTCATTTAAAAGCTTCACTTCTGGTGTAATCATCCGATTACCAGGTCCGTCACGTGCAAGAGGAGGAGGCTGTTAAGCCTGTATAAGCTCCAACACTGTCTGGTAAAAAGTTTACAGGGACTAGGCCCACCAGTCCAATGGAGTGGAAGAAGAACCCAGAGAGGGGATGTCACTTTCATTGTAAATCTTTGTTGTTCTTGTGCAATGCATTAGTGAATGTGCAATAAAACTAGTTGTATCAAGCACGTGCGTTGTGTTAAAGCACCCTATTCATTTTGTAAGCACCATAGAGGACAAGGAAAACTGGCTATGCAGTATTTTTAACTGTGACACACCACAACGCACAGAAGCGTGTCACTATGTATTGCAGTTGCGGCTGGTGCTCAATATTTGTGGGGGGGGGGGGGAGCAGCAAACAAACCTGCCCTGCTCACTCACACTAATGCCACATATTAATTTGCTAATGTCACACAACTGGGTGGGCTCAGGGCGTTGTAAGCCAATAACTTCCTCAGGCACTAATTGTGCTTAAAAACAAACATTGAAATCCATGAGTCCGGCGCCCTGCATATAAATTAGGGATCGGACGCATGGATTACAGGGGCGGCGCCCTTGCGCCCAGAATGGAGCAGCCACCACTGATGTATTGTAATGCAGCACATGTGTATCAGCACTGCATAGCCTTATTGTGTTGGGGTGTCCTTCCAAATGAATGACACTGCAGAGCGCTAATGCACATAAGGATCGTATGAGCATACAAAGTCTGATGATTTGGCCCAAAGTTGAAAACAATACACTTCAAAAGGGAAGCCTAAAGATATGTGTTCTAAATAGAAGATTGGAATATATTGGAAGTGTCATGTTAGCTCCATCTTCTGTGTCAGTTTGTGATGGCAACCATTAGAACTAGTATGTACCCCAACAAAACACAGGGGTGTCAAACTTAATTTCATTGTGGGCCACAAATCGGTATGATTGCCCTCAAATGGCCAGGTGTATCTGAAAGACTATGTATATACTTTTTTATTATTTAGGAGTGCACAGTTCAGGAACATGCTACGTACAGGGTGCAGACTTCAGGGGTGCCCTGTGTACAGAGTGTATATTTAGGGGTGCGCTATGCACAGTGTGCAACACCAAACCCCCCACTTCCCCAAAGCTTCTCTGAATCTTTATGCTCGCCTATCTCTCCCTGTGTAGGCTGCATTGCTTTGCAGAGAGATCATTCTCCATCCCACATTCTAGTGCGCTATTTCCGCCTGCCCTGCTTGTTACATCCTGAAGCCACTGAAAGCAAAGCTTTTCCTTGTAAACACTGAAGGCTTTTGTTTTTTAAAGTTACATCGTGAAACAGAGGGTGAGAGGTGTAGGAATAGAGCTCCGTCGCAATCCAACTGCAAAACTGGGTGGGAGAGCGACATGACAAGGCCTAGTAGGCCAGATTCGGCCTATGGGCCTTGTGTTTGACATATGTGTTTTAGAGGAACTGCTGTCTGTAAGACACATTCCTATAGTGCTGCTCCTTTATTAAACTTATATTAACCAAACTATTAAATAAAGTGCTCATGCAAAGTAGACATTCCTACATGTGTATTTTACAAGAGGATATGTGCCAATGTCTTACAGGTATAAAACAAGTAACTTGAATTTCTGCCAAATCATCAGACCAGTTCTAATGGTGGTAGTTATAAAGTGAGACATTAATAGTGACAGTGTACAGTGAGGAAAGAGTACTTACCTTGCAGATGATCGATGACTATATCCGGACTCATAACATCTGAATCATTGAAAGCCATGTTGATGTGAATCTCCATTGTGCACATCATGCAGAACGTATCCAAACGACCTAGAATCAAACAGATTAAAAAAATCATTAATGACAGGTAAAAAGCACAGAATTGTAGATATTCAGAAAGTCAGCTTCAGGATCTTTGTGCTCTGGTATTGTCTAAGTCTGGGTTCACACCATTGCCAATTGGATGCCGATTTCCCCACTTCTAATTCCAGAGCTACAATCACCCAACAGCTATGAGATGTAGAAAGTTGTGAAGAGGCGTACTTACATTTCTGAGAATGCTCACAAGTGAGCATGTAGTCGGCGATCGGATGAGTATGAGTAAGGCATTGCAATACAGAGTTGGCAAAGCAAGTATTGCCCAGGTTTACAAGACCGGCTCCAACAGTCGGCCCTTGCTGCAATGCAGCTCTGAAGTCAGTGAAAGAAATGATTTGAGTCATTCTTTCCGTAGTTTTCTAAAATAAAAAAAGACAATGAATATGGTTAGAATATGAACATCGGTAAATATTAACAATTATTAACTTTCTACAGAGCCTAAGTGCTTTTACTACTATGCTATACCTAGGCTACACCTGGAGGATCTCACAAACAAATCATTCTGTAACTTTCTAAAGCGTATGGAAACCCAAGAATACAAATTGATAGTATAGTAGCTCAGCATTCTTAGATCCTTTGCTTGTTTTGTTTTTTTACACTTTTTTTTTTATTCTACCCTAGAAATCCTGCCATTAACACACTTTCTGTCCCAGGATGAGAACTGCACTGAACAGCCTTTGTCACCCTAGGACAGAAAGTGTGTTAGAGCTACAGAACCCTGTGTTAGGAATACATAACACCTCCCTCTCTTCTCCGTAACAGGAGAGGTGTTTTGTAGTCCATGGAGATAGCAGGAGCAATATAAAGTAACAGTCCAGAGGCAGAAAGCACAGGAAGATATCAGCTCATAAGATTTTTACCTAAGAGATGAACAGCTACTTTATTTTTGCACTTGCCAAACATTTATAATAAAAGACTTTCCATCGTATATTTACCAGACCAAAATGGAGCAAATAAGAGAAATATATTGTTGGAGATTATAGACACTAACTGTCAGGTGAATTAATGTGGGATTACTATAATGAGCTCAGAAGCAGAGTATTTTCTGGTTGACACCAGTGTGGCTTTGAAATTGCGCTACAAAGCCGCAGATCAGTGAGATTCGGATCGGCAGTTTCATTGCGGCTCGTGACTTCATGTAACAGAAGTCTATGCAAGTCTCAATGAAAGTAGTGCAGGAAACGTTTTCAAAGTCGCTGCGACTTCAGTCGCCACAATATGAACGGTTCCACTGCCCAAAATTGGGTGCGACTTGCCATGCGAATTTGAACTGTCAAATCTCATTGCTGTGAAAGAGGCTTATTTAAGGAAAAGGAAAGAAAGATTCAAAATGGCCACATTAGGCAATATAGACTGCGGGTAACCCCAGAAAAGCTTTTTTCAGTGAAACACGGGGGGGGGGGGGGTTAATTTACTAAACCTGGAGAGTGCAAAATCTGCTGCAGCTGCACATGGCAGCCAATCAGCTTCAAACCTCAATTTTTTCAAAAAAGCATTGACAAAAAACCTGGAAGATGATTGGTTGCTATGCAGGGCTGCACATGATTTTGGACTCTCCAGTTTTAGTAAATTAACCCCAATGGTGAGAGCGATTGTCATGTGTGAAATGTAGTAAGTTTAGTCTTCATTCACAAATCTTCAGCATAGGGATAACATAGCTCCCAACTGTCCCTGATTTGGTATCTGTCCCTTTTTCTTCCTTGTTTGTCCCTCATTTTGGTCTGATCTTTATAATTGTATATCAATTGCACTTTTTATTTTTCAAAAAGTATTTTCCAGTGCAATATATATATATATATATATATATATATATAGATAGATAGATATAGATATTATTTATATCTATAACTATATAGATATATTATATAGATATAGATATACATATATATCTATAGATATAATATATCTATATATAAATATATCTATCTATATAGATATGGGATAAAGTCCTTTATTTTGGACATGTGACTTTCATATTAAAGTCTCATAAGACTCATCTGAATACAAGTCTTACGTTTTTCAAACCAGCCAATGACCAAGCCAGCTAGCTCTATAAATATCCCATCTGTTTGGCGTTTATAACTGAATTTTTTAAATGAACCAAAAGTACATCACATAGAGTCCAGGGGTCTCAAACTGGCAGCCCTCCAGCTTTTGCGAAACTACAAGTCCCATCATGCCTCCACCGGTGAGAGTCATGCTTATAACTGTCAGCCTTGCAATGCCTCATGGGACTTGTAGTTTTGCAACAGCTGGAGGGCCGCTGGTTTGAGACCCCCTGACATAGACAATGTAGAAATGTATGGCGTTAGTCCCTTCTCACCATAATCTCTATGGGTATGCTGCCTTGTTGGCTCCCAATCCCTACTCCATAGACGCCATGGTCTCCATACACGGCACTGATGATGACCAAATAGCCTCAATCAGCTGTATACAGTTTGGAATAAATGGCTGTATAATATTAGACTTGATTTGCATTATACAAAGGTGCTTCTGGATGTGGATCTGGCCAATAGGACATAAAGAAATGATTTCCATGGTTTCCCCCATTGTCCTAAAATGAGGAACGGTTCTCCTAGTTTTGGGATATGTGAAGGAATGAGACGTGAATAATCTGTTTGTAGGAGATTTTATTGGAAACCAGCAGAGAGAGAATAGGGTGTTATGACATGGAGGTCAGCAATGGCCGCCCATATAGTCCTCCTATGATGGCTGTGCTTCTAGGGCAGTGATGGTGAAACTTGGCAGTTGGCACTCCAGATGTTTTGGAACTACATTTCCCATGATGCTCAACTACACTACAGAGTGCATGAGCATCATGGGAAATGTAGTTCCAAAACATCTGGAGTGCCAAGGTTCACCATCACTGTTCTAGGGTGTACATGTATCACTATTGGTCACACACCCATTTCCTATTACATGTACCTACTAAGTTCAGTTTACAAGTCTTCACTCAAGGCAAACCATTGTTGTTTTCATTAGGATTATATTCCAGTTTTTTCCAGTTTGAGAATTGATCTAAACATATTTATTGACCAAATCATGAAAAAAAATTGTCAGCAATTATAATAATAATCTCACCTTTTGTGTAGAATTCACACACAATATAAAATATAGTAGAATTATTCAGCAAAAAAATGCAGAAATTCAAAATTTAGAGCAGTGGTATCGCACAGGTCTAACCCCTAGCTAAGTCACTAACACTCTGTGCCTTAGCACTGGCTCTGCTCCTTATATACTGCAGCTTCTGGTGTTGTCATGGCGACAACTGACCGTTTTTCCAACTGACAGTTTTGTTAACCCCTTCCTGCCTGGAACAAGTTTGAAATGATTCACATACATGTAAACACCTGCATTTTTTTTGGTTTTTGCTAGGAAATTACTTACGACCATGATATGTTTTCTGAAAGTAGAGGCTCTGGAGAAAAAAATTATGACCTTTTCAATCTTTAATGTCCCACAATATTTTCACAGCTGTTTATCAAACATAAATTTTCAGGAAGAAAATACACTTGCATGAATTGTAGCGCACACCGACACAATGTTATACCCATAAAAGATGAGTGTGATTGGTATTTTTAAAGGGGGTTGTTAAAATGTGATATGATGACAACTGTTTTGTATATAATATAAAATCAATAGACTTTAACAAAAAAAAAATGATAGTATTGCAGCTTACCAAATCCATAGGTGTGTTGCTGCATTAGTTTTTTTTTTTCTTTCTCACTTTTTATTTTATATTAACCTAGAAATCCTGCCATTAACTGACTCACTTCTCACTTCTGACATTGTTTACAAGTAAAAGTAAAGTAAAAATCTGTATTTTTTTGGTAGAATGTTACTTAGAACCCCCAAACATTATATATATATATATATATATATATATATATATATATATATATATATATATATATATATATATATATATATGTATATAGACATACCCCACTTTTAAGTACACAATGGGGTTTATTTACTAAATATGGAAAGTGCAAAATCTGCTCACTCCTGCATAGAATCCAATAAACTTCTAACCCCAGCTTGTTCAATTAAGCTTTGATAATTAAACCTGGAAGCTCATTAGTTTCTATGCAGTAGTGAGTCTGATTTTGCACTTTCCAGCTTTAGTAAATAAATTGTGTACTCAAAAGTGGGTTATGCCTGTATATATATATATATATATATATATATATATATATATATATATATATATATATATTATATATATATATTAGCAGAGACCCTAGAGAATATTTTTTGGGGGGGAAAAATACTCTTTAATTAACTAATTTCCAGATGCATTCCAGGTGTTTTTTTTTTTTTACTGTACTGGGGTCCGGTGTGTTTTTGATGCGTTTCAGTGCATTCTGGTGCATTTTTGATCCATTTTGCTACGAGTCCAGTGTAGGAAAAATGCATCATGTTCTACTTTTTTTCTGGAACTGGAAAGCCCTGGAACTGACTGCACTGGTGTGAACTATGCCATTGGAAACCATATAACCTACTCTTCAGAAAAAAAACAGACTGCATGTGGTGTGAACTGGCAATAATGGCATCCCAGTCTTAGTCCAAAGGGTTCAATATTGAGTTGGCCCACCCTTTGCAGCTATAAGAGCTTCAACTCTTCTGGAAAGGCTGTCCACAAGGAGTGTGCCTATGGGAACATTCGACCATTCTTCCAGAAAAAGAATGAATACGTTATAAGCAGATTTGAAGGAAAAGGCTGAATCCTGTCAGAGACGTTGGTTTTCTGAAAATCTCCTAGATTGGACATGAGCTATTACATTGTTTGTTAGCTTTTTCTTTCTTAATAGGTAACTGAAAGCTCAAACTAAACACATATTCCCTAGTTCACTGCAGGTCCAGTCACACCTCTTATATAGTAACGCACGCTAACACACATTAGTTGCGTTGGTGCACAGCAATGCCATTCATTGTGAATGACATTCTATTGTAAACCAGTTTCTTGCTCCCCACACCACCCTCAAAAAGTGTCAAATGTGGCAATGGATGCGGGATGCAAATATAGCGCCCTGCTCCCAATGACTGGGGCACTGCTGTAAATTTAGGGAACATCTGAGCCAGTAGTTGGGCTCAGACTTTGCTAATTCCATTAAAATTAGCCTCTGTTCTGGCTATGGTTGTGCTTGATAGACGTTTTCCCCAGTTGCCTGTCAGGCCTCGTACACACGACCGAGGAACTAGTTGGGCGAAACACATCGTTTTCCTCATCGAGTTCCTTGTGAGGCTTGTCGAGGAACTCGACAAGCTTGCTTTGCGTACACACGTTAAAGACCAAATCTCCTCGTTCTCAAACGCAGTGACTTCAACACATACAACAGCAGGGGAAGTTCGATTCCACTGGCACAACCCTTGGGGCTGCTTTTGCTAATCTCATATTACTGAAAAGTTTGGTAAGAGACATTTTCACTTTTCAGTCTGTTACAGCGTGACAAATGTGCTATTTCCATTACAAACGCTACTTTTACAGAAGGTGCACAGGTTTCTTAGCATACACACGCTCGAGTTTCTCGTCAGAAACCAGCCCAACGCGGAACTCGACAAGCCAAATTCGACTCCCGTCGAGGAAAAAGAGAACATGCTCTCTTTTTGGCTTGTTGAGTTTCTCAACAGTTTCCTCGTCGAAAAATGTACACACGACCGCTTTCCTCGGCAAAACACGTCTCCCAACAAGTTTCTTGCTGGATTCTGCGGAGGAAACCGGTCGTGTGTACGAGGCCTCAGTGGCGTTACCACCTCAGGCCCATGTTGTAACTCAAGCGAACCATGGTGTGTTAAGTGACCCTTCTCAGCAGCAACCCAGTGTGAGTGGTGCCCGCTGTTCATGCTGGGAAGAGGTACTTAAGGGGCAGACGTCGTTTTTCTGGGGTCCTTTTTCCTCGTGGCCCTTCTGGCACGAGGCACATGTGTGTGATTTCCAGCCAATGCTGGCTGGGGCCTATGATTCTAAAGGGGATCCCAAGCTGTCCATCCAAGTGGGGGAATCTGCTTAACGAAGGAAACTGGGGGAGGACCTGCCCTGGGGGAGACCAAGCAAGGCAAGATAGGGATAGGCCTGGTGACTTTGTTATACAATTTGTCTTACGGTCCACTGTATTGGCTTAAAGGCTCTTTTGCTGTAAGGCAGGAAGTTCGGGACTGAAATCCTATGGCGGAGGATTCCTGACTATCCATCTTTCGTTCTGACGGTCTGGCGGTTCAGACAGTCTGTGGTAGAGACTGTTTCTATACTGTCCGTGCATCATTCCGGCTGCTAGGCCATGTGAGAGGGGTCTATCCGGGTGAGCATACTGGAACTTTAGAATTTTTTTGTGCTTTCTGTACCGCGTACCTGAACCTTCCCCTTCTCTCTATACTCTCTACTTCCTTCACAAGTTTTATGCAGCAAAAAAAATAAAACCTAACAGTTGAAGGTTTTACATCTTTTGTGAACATTAAAATTTATAACGACTTTCTCCCCTGGACAACAAACTTAGAGGTAACGTGCAAAACCCAAAATCTAAACCAGCAGCTCCTTCGGGGGTAGTGCTACACAAAGAACTGGAACTTCCCCTTCTGGCTAAAATTCTGCTTTAGGCTTGAATAAAGCAACACCACTCTGACCATTGCGCTAAAACATAATAATCATGAATAAAATATTAAGATAATAATCAATAAACTAAGCAGCATCCACAACTAAATCGTGCTCACACACTGATAACAAGTGAAACAATGGGGGGTGTAATGGCACTTGCTAATTAATCAATAATAATCTAACCAATTAAAAGTGCTCAATAATCACAGAAATAAATAAATATCAAATAAATACAGATGTACAACGTGATAATGTTTCACTCCTTGATCATAAATGTCCCACCAAACATCAATCACAATGATGAGGGGAATACGTGATATTAATGAAATCCAAAGTAAGTAATTGATATCAATCAAACAATAAACTTCCAAAAATTGTGAAATATCATCCAAATAAGTTGAGAAAAAAGAGTGGAATAAAATAAATTGATAGAATAATTGATGCAAAAATTATAGAATAATCAGATTGATCACTGTTACTATTCTATCATTTTCGCACGAGTTTGTGCACTGAGACTTTCAATTTTTTAATATAAATATATATATTTTTTTCACATTTTGGAATTCCTCTGCTGGACATTTGGCTCCACCCACCTTAGGGATTTATTTTATTCTAAGAGAGTGCTAGTATGGCCCTTCCTTCAGTATTATAGCACAGCTCAGCGCTTAGAATGGTTCTCTTTGAGATAAATTGGCCACAGATGATTAGATAAATAAATATGCAGCAGCTGCTTAAAAAATGACAATGTTCAAACAAAACAGTAAAACAAAGGATAATTAAAACCTACAGTCCCAAAATCTGTTGTAAAACTGTAGCAGCGCTACTTTCAAACATACGTCTGGAATACTTCCATATAACAGTCAATATACAGGAAAAAGATGATGGTGCAGACGGACGTAATATACAGAAAAACTTCCTCAATCAGTGCTCCTTTCACCAAGGGGGGGGGTGTTCACCACGTGGGGGGTATCAATTCCCCTTTTGGGGATGCACTCACCACAAATATGGAAATATAAAGCCTTGAGTTAGTATCTCCCTGTATGTCCTGGATATTGCACTCTCCACCGACCGGTATGTTTTTGTTTGTTGTTGTTCAATCACATATAATAGAAAAACGTATATAGTGTGATATTGTTTTAAACAATTTTATTGAGCCCCAAAAAACATCCCCTTACATAATATGCGTACCATATAATCAAGATAGCAAGCAAATATAAAAGTACTGTGCCTGTAGGCCTCTCCTGGCCGGACTGTGGAGCTGTGGTTTGTTTAAACTTTCTCCTGTTCCTGATCCCGGGGGCTGTACAGGCTGCTAGGTCACTGGATAAGCGTCACTTCCTGGCGCGTTTCGTCATTGGTTGACTTCTTCTGAGGGCGTGACTAAGCTTATCCATGACCTATTATATATCCTAAATGCTGGAGCGCATCTATTACGCTCAGTGGTTAGTTCCGGTCACGTGAGCGCATCAGACTGCAGTTGCGCTCAACGATTGGAACTAATGTGTTCGTTTGTTGGGCGAAGAATGCGTTGTGCGTACTTAGTCCCGCATGCGCAATGGTTAGTGTGAGGCCATTCCCATCTAAGGGCGGAGCGCTTCCGCGTCAGAAACTCTGTGTTCGTTTGTTGGGCGAAAAACGTCATACGTTTTTAATCGTGCATGCGCCGTGGTCTGTATGAGGCCATTCCCATCTGAGGGCGGAACACTTCAGCGTTCCATAAGAGACCCGTCCCTGGAACGAAGGATTGAATTCATATCCCCATCCAATAGTCAGGAATTTAAAATTGAGCAATTTATCACCTGTAACACTGACCATGTGGTGTATGCCTTGAAGTGTCCATGCGATCTCCTCTATATAGGACGGACTAAAGGGAAGCTTAAATTCAGAGTTCTAGAACATATTAAAAATATCAGACTAGGCTTTGTAGACCACAATGTATCATTGCACTTTAAAGTAAAACATAACCAGGATCCATCCGGCCTCCAGTTTTGGGGTGTTGAACATTTAGAATCCAATTGGAGAGGCTCACATAGGGTACGAGAACTCTCTAAACGCGAAACACGATGGATTTTTTCTACAAATGCTTTAGCCCCTAAAGGCTTAAATATTGAACTTGATATCAATTGTTTAATTAGTGATGCATAGATATGCTCATACTGCATTTTACTGTCAGATACTGTTCTTTACTTTTTTGTACTTTTTTATACTATTTTATGCATTTTATGCTGCTTTTTTATGCAGTTTTAGATGCAGTTTTTACATAACCTCCAATTTAGAATGTCTTAATGCGCTAGTTTTTACTTTGTTGGGTTTTAATATATACTGCATGCATATACATTTTTTAATGTATATACATTTTTAACACATTATAGAGTATGTTTTATCTGTAATAGTATAGCTAAATTGGGATTGAGCGCATATGGTCACAAACAGACCAATTCGTCCGCCATAGTTGAGAACTAATGATGTTATTTCTTGAGACTTATATGATCATCACATATCTCCTCCCAGAATTAGGGTTTGGTGATTAGTTCTCGCGGGTGTATTAATGGAATTAAGATGCGCACACGTGACCAATCTTCAATTCCTTACGTCTCAATCCTTCGTTCCAGGGACGGGTCTCTTATGGAACGCTGAAGTGTTCCGCCCTCAGATGGGAATGGCCTTATAGAGACCACGGCGCATGCGCGATTAAGAACGTATGACGTTTTTCACCCAGCAAACGAACACAGAGTTTCCGACGCGGAAGCGTTCCGCCCTTAGATGGGAATGGACTCACACTAACCATTGTGCATGCGGGACTAAGTACGCACAACGCATTTTTCGCCCAACAAACGAACACATTAGTTCCGATCATTGAGCGCAATTGCAGTCCGATGCGCTCACGTGACCGGAACTAACCACTGAGCGTAATAGATGCGCTCCAGCATTTAGGATATATAATAGGTCATGGATAAGCTTAGTCACGCCCTCAGAAGAAGTCAACCAATGACGAAACGCGTCAGGGCGTGACGCTTATCCAGTGACCTAGCAGCCGGTACAGCTCCCGGGATCAGGAACAGGAGAAAGTTTAATCAAACCACAGCTCCACAGTCCGGCCAGGAGAGGCCTACAGGCACAGTACTTTTATATTTGCTTGCTATCTTGGTTATATGGTACGCATATTATGTAAGGGGATGTTTTTTGGGGCTCAATAAAATTGTTTAAAACAATATCACACTATATAAGTTTTTCTATTATATGTGATTGAACAACAACAAACAAAAACATACCGGTCGGTGGAGAGTGCAATATCCAGGACATACAGGGAGATACTAACTCAAGGCTCTATATTTCCATATTTGTGGTGAGTGCATCCCCAAAAGGAACACCCCTGAACACCCCCCCTTGGTGAAAGGAGCACTGATTGAGGAAGTTTTTCTGTATATTACATCCGTCTGCACCATCATCTTTTTCCTGTATATTGACTGTTATTTGAAGTATTCCAGACGCATGTTTGGAAGTAGCGCTGCTACAGTTTTACAACAGATTTTGGGACTTTAGGTTTTAATTATCCTTTGTTTTACTGTTTTGTTTGATTTATTTTATTCCATGTTTACAAGTCTTCACTCAAGGCAAACCATTGTTGTTTTCATTAGGATTATATTCCAGTTTTTTCCAGTTTGAGAATTGAGCTAAACATATTTATTGACCAAATCATGAAAAAAAATTGTCAGCAATTATAATAATAATCTCACCTTTTGTGTAGAATTCACACACAATATAAAATATAGTAGAATTATTCAGCAAAAAAATGCAGAAATTCAAAATTTAGAGCAGTGGTATCGCACAGGTCTAACCCCTAGCTAAGTCACTAACACTCTGTGCCTTAGCACTGGCTCTGCTCCTTATATACTGCAGCTTCTGGTGTTGTCATGGCGACAACTGACCGTTTTTCCAACTGACAGTTTTGTTAACCCCTTCCTGCCTGGAACAAGTTTGAAATGATTCACATACATGTAAACACCTGCATTTTTTTTGGTTTTTGCTAGGAAATTACTTACGACCATGATATGTTTTCTGAAAGTAGAGGCTCTGGAGAAAAAAATGATGACCTTTTCAATCTTTAATGTCCCACAATATTTTCACAGCTGTTTATCAAACATAAATTTTCAGGAAGAAAATACACTTGCATGAATTGTAGCGCACACCGACACAATGTAATACCCATAAAAGATGAGTGTGATTGGTATTTTTAAAGGGGGTTGTTAAAATGTGATATGATGACAACTGTTTTGTATATAATATAAAATCAATAGACTTTAAAAAAAAAAAAATGATAGTATTGCAGCTTACCAAATCCATAGGTGTGTTGCTGCATTAGTTTTTTTTTGTTCTCACTTTTTATTTTATATTAACCTAGAAATCCTGCCATTAACTGACTCACTTCTCACTTCTGACATTTGTTGTTTACAAGTAAAAGTAAAGTAAAAATCTGTATTTTTTTGGTAGAATGTTACTTAGAACCCCCAAACATTATATATATATATATATATATATATATATATATATATATATATATATATATATATATATATATATATATATGTATATAGACATACCCCACTTTTAAGTACACAATGGGGTTTATTTACTAAATATGGAAAGTGCAAAATCTGCTCACTCCTGCATAGAATCCAATAAACTTCTAACCCCAGCTTGTTCAACTAAGCTTTGATAATTAAACCTGGAAGCTCATTAGTTTCTATGCAGTAGTGAGTCTGATTTTGCACTTTCCAGCTTTAGTAAATAAATTGTGTACTCAAAAGTGGGGTATGCCTGTATATATATATATATATATATATATATATATATATATATATATATAATTTATATATATATTAGCAGAGACCCTAGAGAATATTTTTTTGAGGAAAAATACTCTTTAATTAACTAATTTCCAGATGCATTCCAGGTGTTTTTTTTTTTTTACTGTACTGGGGTCCGGTGTGTTTTTGATGCGTTTCAGTGCATTCTGGTGCATTTTTGATCCATTTTGCTACGAGTCCAGTGTAGGAAAAATGCATCATGTTCTACTTTTTTTCTGGAACTGGAAAGCCCTGGAACTGACTGCACTGGTGTGAACTATGCCATTGGAAACCATATAACCTACTCTTCAGAAAAAAAACAGACTGCATGTGGTGTGAACTGGCAATAATGGCATCCCAGTCTTAGTCCAAAGGGTTCAATATTGAGTTGGCCCACCCTTTGCAGCTATAAGAGCTTCAACTCTTCTGGAAAGGCTGTCCACAAGGAGTGTGCCTATGGGAACATTCGACCATTCTTCCAGAAAAAGAATGAATACGTTATAAGCAGATTTGAAGGAAAAGGCTGAATCCTGTCAGAGACGTTGGTTTTCTGAAAATCTCCTAGATTGGACATGAGCTATTACATTGTTTGTTAGCTTTTTCTTTCTTAATAGGTAACTGAAAGCTCAAACTAAACACATATTCCCTAGTTCACTGCAGGTCCAGTCACACCTCTTATATAGTAACGCACGCTAACACACATTAGTTGCGTTGGTGCACAGCAATGCCATTCATTGTGAATGACATTCTATTGTAAACCAGTTTCTTGCTCCCCACACCACCCTCAAAAAGTGTCAAATGTGGCAATGGATGCGGGATGCAAATATAGCGCCCTGCTCCCAATGACTGGGGCACTGCTGTAAATTTAGGGAACATCTGAGCCAGTAGTTGGGCTCAGACTTTGCTAATTCCATTAAAATTAGCCTCTGTTCTGGCTATGGTTGTGCTTGATAGACGTTTTCCCCAGTTGCCTGTCAGGCCTCGTACACACGACCGAGGAACTAGTTGGGCGAAACACATCGTTTTCCTCATCGAGTTCCTTGTGAGGCTTGTCGAGGAACTCGACAAGCTTGCTTTGCGTACACACGTTAAAGACCAAATCTCCTCGTTCTCAAACGCAGTGACTTCAACACATACAACAGCAGGGGAAGTTCGATTCCACTGGCACAACCCTTGGGGCTGCTTTTGCTAATCTCATATTACTGAAAAGTTTGGTAAGAGACATTTTCACTTTTCAGTCTGTTACAGCGTGACAAATGTGCTATTTCCATTACAAACGCTACTTTTACAGAAGGTGCACAGGTTTCTTAGCATACACACGCTCGAGTTTCTCGTCAGAAACCAGCCCAACGCGGAACTCGACAAGCCAAATTCGACTCCCGTCGAGGAAAAAGAGAACATGCTCTCTTTTTGGCTCGTTGAGTTTCTCAACAGTTTCCTCGTCTAAAAATGTACACACGACCGCTTTCCTCAGCAAAACACGTCTCCCAACAAGTTTCTTGCTGGATTCTGCGGAGGAAACCGGTCGTGTGTACGAGGCCTCAGTGGCGTTACCACCTCAGGCCCATGTTGTAACTCAAGCGAACCATGGTGTGTTAAGTGACTCTTCTCAGCAGCAACCCAGTGTGAGTGGTGCCCGCTGTTCATGCTGGGAAGAGGTACTTAAGGGGCAGACGTCGTTTTTCTGGGGTCCTTTTTCCTCGTGGCCCTTCTGGCACGAGGCACATGTGTGTGATTTCCAGCCAATGCTGCCTGGGGCCTATGATTCTAAAGGGGATCCCAAGCTGTCCATCCAAGTGGGGGAATCTGCTTAACGAAGGAAACTGGGGGAGGACCTGCCCTGGGGGAGACCAAGCAAGGCAAGATAGGGATAGGCCTGGTGACTTTGTTATACAATTTGTCTTACGGTCCACTGTATTGGCTTAAAGGCTCTTTTGTTGTAAGGCAGGAAGTTCGGGACTGAAATCCTATGGCGGAGGATTCCTGACTATCCATCTTTCGTTCTGACGGTCTGGCGGTTCAGACAGTCTGTGGTAGAGACTGTTTCTATACTGTCCGTACATCATTCCGGCTGCTAGGCCATGTGAGAGGGGTCTATCCGGGCGAGCATACTGGAACTGGAATTTTTTTGTGCTTTCTGTACCGCGTACCTGAACCTTCCCCTTCTCTCTATACTCTCTACTTCCTTCACAAGTTTTATGCAGCAAAAAAAATAAAACCTAACAGTTGAAGGTTTTACATCTTTTGTGAACATTAAAATTTATAACGACTTTCTCCCCTGGACAACAAACTTAGAGGTAACGTGCAAAACCCAAAATCTAAACCAGCAGCTCCTTCGGGGGTAGTGCTACACAAAGAACTGGAACTTCCCCTTCTGGCTAAAATTCTGCTTTAGGCTTGAATAAAGCAACACCACTCTGACCATTGCGCTAAAACATAATAATCATGAATAAAATATTAAGATAATAATCAATAAACTAAGCAGCATCCACAACTAAATCGTGCTCACACACTGATAACAAGTGAAACAATGGGGGGTGTAATGGCACTTGCTAATTAATCAATAATAATCTAACCAATTAAAAGTGCTCAATAATCACAGAAATAAATAAATATCAAATAAATACAGATGTACAACGTGATAATGTTTCACTCCTTGATCCTAAATGTCCCACCAAACATCAATCACAATGATGAGGGGAATAAGTGATATTAATGAAATCCAAAGTAAGTAATTGATATCAATCAAACAATAAACTTCCAAAAATTGTGAAATATCATCCAAATAAGTTGAGAAAAAAGAGCGGAATAAAATAAATTGATAGAATATTTGATGCAAAAATGATAGAATAATCAGATTGATCACTGTTACTATTCTATCATTTTCGCACGAGTTTGTGCACTGAGACTTTCAATTTTTTAATATAAATATATATATTTTTTTCAAATTTTGGAATTTCTCTGCTGGACATTTGGCTCCACCCACCTTAGGGATTTATTTTATTCTAAGAGAGTGCTAGTATGGCCCTTCCTTCAGTATTATAGCACAGCTCAGCGCTTAGAATGGTTCTCTTTGAGATAAATTGGCCACAGATGATTAGATAAATAAATATGCAGCAGCTGCTTAAAAAATGACAATGTTCAAACAAAACAGTAAAACAAAGGATAATTAAAACCTACAGTCCCAAAATCTGTTGTAAAACTGTAGCAGCGCTACTTTCAAACATACGTCTGGAATACTTCCATATAACAGTCAATATACAGGAAAAAGATGATGGTGCAGACGGACGTAATATACAGAAAAACTTCCTCAATCAGTGCTCCTTTCACCAAGGGGGGGGGTGTTCACCACGTGGGGGGTATCAATTCCCCTTTTGGGGATGCACTCACCACAAATATGGAAATATAAAGCCTTGAGTTAGTATCTCCCTGTATGTCCTGGATATTGCACTCTCCACCGACCGGTATGTTTTTGTTTGTTGTTGTTCAATCACATATAATAGAAAAACGTATATAGTGTGATATTGTTTTAAACAATTTTATTGAGCCCCAAAAAACATCCCCTTACATAATATGCGTACCATATAATCAAGATAGCAAGCAAATATAAAAGTACTGTGCCTGTAGGCCTCTCCTGGCCGGACTGTGGAGCTGTGGTTTGTTTAAACTTTCTCCTGTTCCTGATCCCGGGGGCTGTACAGGCTGCTAGGTCACTGGATAAGCGTCACTTCCTGGCGCGTTTCGTCATTGGTTGACTTCTTCTGAGGGCGTGACTAAGCTTATCCATGACCTATTATATATCCTAAATGCTGGAGCGCATCTATTACGCTCAGTGGTTAGTTCCGGTCACGTGAGCGCATCAGACTGCAGTTGCGCTCAACGATTGGAACTAATGTGTTCGTTTGTTGGGCGAAGAATGCGTTGTGCGTACTTAGTCCCGCATGCGCAATGGTTAGTGTGAGGCCATTCCCATCTAAGGGCGGAGCGCTTCCGCGTCAGAAACTCTGTGTTCGTTTGTTGGGCGAAAAACGTCATACGTTTTTAATCGTGCATGCGCCGTGGTCTGTATGAGGCCATTCCCATCTGAGGGCGGAACACTTCAGCGTTCCATAAGAGACCCGTCCCTGGAACGAAGGATTGAATTCATATCCCCATCCAATAGTCAGGAATTTAAAATTGAGCAATTTATCACCTGTAACACTGACCATGTGGTGTATGCCTTGAAGTGTCCATGCGATCTCCTCTATATAGGACGGACTAAAGGGAAGCTTAAATTCAGAGTTCTAGAACATATTAAAAATATCAGACTAGGCTTTGTAGACCACAATGTATCATTGCACTTTAAAGTAAAACATAACCAGGATCCATCCGGCCTCCAGTTTTGGGGTGTTGAACATTTAGAATCCAATTGGAGAGGCTCACATAGGGTACGAGAACTCTCTAAACGCGAAACACGATGGATTTTTTCTACAAATGCTTTAGCCCCTAAAGGCTTAAATATTGAACTTGATATCAATTGTTTAATTAGTGATGCATAGATATGCTCATACTGCATTTTACTGTCAGATACTGTTCTTTACTTTTTTGTACTTTTTTATACTATTTTATGCATTTTATGCTGCTTTTTTATGCAGTTTTAGATGCAGTTTTTACATAACCTCCAATTTAGAATGTCTTAATGCGCTAGTTTTTACTTTGTTGGGTTTTAATATATACTGCGTGCATATACATTTTTTAATGTATATACATTTTTAACACATTATAGAGTATGTTTTATCTGTAATAGTATAGCTAAATTGGGATTGAGCGCATATGGTCACAAACAGACCAATTCGTCCGCCATAGTTGAGAACTAATGATGTTATTTCTTGAGACTTATATGATCATCACATATCTCCTCCCAGAATTAGGGTTTGGTGATTAGTTCTCGCGGGTGTATTAATGGAATTAAGATGCGCACACGTGACCAATCTTCAATTCCTTACGTCTCAATCCTTCGTTCCAGGGACGGGTCTCTTATGGAACGCTGAAGTGTTCCGCCCTCAGATGGGAATGGCCTCATAGAGACCACGGCGCATGCGCGATTAAGAACGTATGACGTTTTTCACCCAGCAAACGAACACAGAGTTTCCGACGCGGAAGCGTTCCGCCCTTAGATGGGAATGGACTCACACTAACCATTGCGCATGCGGGACTAAGTACGCACAACGCATTTTTCGCCCAACAAACGAACACATTAGTTCCGATCATTGAGCGCAATTGCAGTCCGATGCGCTCACGTGACCGGAACTAACCACTGAGCGTAATAGATGCGCTCCAGCATTTAGGATATATAATAGGTCATGGATAAGCTTAGTCACGCCCTCAGAAGAAGTCAACCAATGACGAAACGCGTCAGGGCGTGACGCTTATCCAGTGACCTAGCAGCCGGTACAGCTCCCGGGATCAGGAACAGGAGAAAGTTTAATCAAACCACAGCTCCACAGTCCGGCCAGGAGAGGCCTACAGGCACAGTACTTTTATATTTGCTTGCTATCTTGGTTATATGGTACGCATATTATGTAAGGGGATGTTTTTTGGGGCTCAATAAAATTGTTTAAAACAATATCACACTATATAAGTTTTTCTATTATATGTGATTGAACAACAACAAACAAAAACATACCGGTCGGTGGAGAGTGCAATATCCAGGACATACAGGGAGATACTAACTCAAGGCTCTATATTTCCATATTTGTGGTGAGTGCATCCCCAAAAGGAACACCCCTGAACACCCCCCCTTGGTGAAAGGAGCACTGATTGAGGAAGTTTTTCTGTATATTACATCCGTCTGCACCATCATCTTTTTCCTGTATATTGACTGTTATTTGGAAGTATTCCAGACGCATGTTTGGAAGTAGCGCTGCTACAGTTATACAACAGATTTTGGGACTTTAGGTTTTAATTATCCTTTGTTTTACTGTTTTGTTTGATTTATTTTATTCCATGTTTACAAGTCTTCACTCAAGGCAAACCATTGTTGTTTTCATTAGGATTATATTCCAGTTTTTTCCAGTTTGAGAATTGAGCTAAACATATTTATTGACCAAATCATGAAAAAAAATTGTCAGCAATTATAATAATAATCTCACCTTTTGTGTAGAATTCACACACAATATAAAATATAGTAGAATTATTCAGCAAAAAAATGCAGAAATTCAAAATTTAGAGCAGTGGTATCGCACAGGTCTAACCCCTAGCTAAGTCACTAACACTCTGTGCCTTAGCACTGGCTCTGCTCCTTATATACTGCAGCTTCTGGTGTTGTCATGGCGACAACTGACCGTTTTTCCAACTGACAGTTTTGTTAACCCCTTCCTGCCTGGAACAAGTTTGAAATGATTCACATACATGTAAACACCTGCATTTTTTTTGGTTTTTGCTAGGAAATTACTTACGACCATGATATGTTTTCTGAAAGTAGAGGCTCTGGAGAAAAAAATGATGACCTTTTCAATCTTTAATGTCCCACAATATTTTCACAGCTGTTTATCAAACATAAATTTTCAGGAAGAAAATACACTTGCATGAATTGTAGCGCACACCGACACAATGTAATACCCATAAAAGATGAGTGTGATTGGTATTTTTAAAGGGGGTTGTTAAAATGTGATATGATGACAACTGTTTTGTATATAATATAAAATCAATAGACTTTAAAAAAAAAAAAATGATAGTATTGCAGCTTACCAAATCCATAGGTGTGTTGCTGCATTAGTTTTTTTTTGTTCTCACTTTTTATTTTATATTAACCTAGAAATCCTGCCATTAACTGACTCACTTCTCACTTCTGACATTTGTTGTTTACAAGTAAAAGTAAAGTAAAAATCTGTATTTTTTTGGTAGAATGTTACTTAGAACCCCCAAACATTATATATATATATATATATATATATATATATATATATATATATATATATATATATATATATATATATATATATATGTATATAGACATACCCCACTTTTAAGTACACAATGGGGTTTATTTACTAAATATGGAAAGTGCAAAATCTGCTCACTCCTGCATAGAATCCAATAAACTTCTAACCCCAGCTTGTTCAACTAAGCTTTGATAATTAAACCTGGAAGCTCATTAGTTTCTATGCAGTAGTGAGTCTGATTTTGCACTTTCCAGCTTTAGTAAATAAATTGTGTACTCAAAAGTGGGGTATGCCTGTATATATATATATATATATATATAATTTATATATATATTAGCAGAGACCCTAGAGAATATTTTTTTGAGGAAAAATACTCTTTAATTAACTAATTTCCAGATGCATTCCAGGTGTTTTTTTTTTTTTTACTGTACTGGGGTCCGGTGTGTTTTTGATGCGTTTCAGTGCATTCTGGTGCATTTTTGATCCATTTTGCTACGAGTCCAGTGTAGGAAAAATGCATCATGTTCTACTTTTTTTCTGGAACTGGAAAGCCCTGGAACTGACTGCACTGGTGTGAACTATGCCATTGGAAACCATATAACCTACTCTTCAGAAAAAAAACAGACTGCATGTGGTGTGAACTGGCAATAATGGCATCCCAGTCTTAGTCCAAAGGGTTCAATATTGAGTTGGCCCACCCTTTGCAGCTATAAGAGCTTCAACTCTTCTGGAAAGGCTGTCCACAAGGAGTGTGCCTATGGGAACATTCGACCATTCTTCCAGAAAAAGAATGAATACGTTATAAGCAGATTTGAAGGAAAAGGCTGAATCCTGTCAGAGACGTTGGTTTTCTGAAAATCTCCTAGATTGGACATGAGCTATTACATTGTTTGTTAGCTTTTTCTTTCTTAATAGGTAACTGAAAGCTCAAACTAAACACATATTCCCTAGTTCACTGCAGGTCCAGTCACACCTCTTATATAGTAACGCACGCTAACACACATTAGTTGCGTTGGTGCACAGCAATGCCATTCATTGTGAATGACATTCTATTGTAAACCAGTTTCTTGCTCCCCACACCACCCTCAAAAAGTGTCAAATGTGGCAATGGATGCGGGATGCAAATATAGCGCCCTGCTCCCAATGACTGGGGCACTGCTGTAAATTTAGGGAACATCTGAGCCAGTAGTTGGGCTCAGACTTTGCTAATTCCATTAAAATTAGCCTCTGTTCTGGCTATGGTTGTGCTTGATAGACGTTTTCCCCAGTTGCCTGTCAGGCCTCGTACACACGACCGAGGAACTAGTTGGGCGAAACACATCGTTTTCCTCATCGAGTTCCTTGTGAGGCTTGTCGAGGAACTCGACAAGCTTGCTTTGCGTACACACGTTAAAGACCAAATCTCCTCGTTCTCAAACGCAGTGACTTCAACACATACAACAGCAGGGGAAGTTCGATTCCACTGGCACAACCCTTGGGGCTGCTTTTGCTAATCTCATATTACTGAAAAGTTTGGTAAGAGACATTTTCACTTTTCAGTCTGTTACAGCGTGACAAATGTGCTATTTCCATTACAAACGCTACTTTTACAGAAGGTGCACAGGTTTCTTAGCATACACACGCTCGAGTTTCTCGTCAGAAACCAGCCCAACGCGGAACTCGACAAGCCAAATTCGACTCCCGTCGAGGAAAAAGAGAACATGCTCTCTTTTTGGCTCGTTGAGTTTCTCAACAGTTTCCTCGTCTAAAAATGTACACACGACCGCTTTCCTCAGCAAAACACGTCTCCCAACAAGTTTCTTGCTGGATTCTGCGGAGGAAACCGGTCGTGTGTACGAGGCCTCAGTGGCGTTACCACCTCAGGCCCATGTTGTAACTCAAGCGAACCATGGTGTGTTAAGTGACTCTTCTCAGCAGCAACCCAGTGTGAGTGGTGCCCGCTGTTCATGCTGGGAAGAGGTACTTAAGGGGCAGACGTCGTTTTTCTGGGGTCCTTTTTCCTCGTGGCCCTTCTGGCACGAGGCACATGTGTGTGATTTCCAGCCAATGCTGCCTGGGGCCTATGATTCTAAAGGGGATCCCAAGCTGTCCATCCAAGTGGGGGAATCTGCTTAACGAAGGAAACTGGGGGAGGACCTGCCCTGGGGGAGACCAAGCAAGGCAAGATAGGGATAGGCCTGGTGACTTTGTTATACAATTTGTCTTACGGTCCACTGTATTGGCTTAAAGGCTCTTTTGTTGTAAGGCAGGAAGTTCGGGACTGAAATCCTATGGCGGAGGATTCCTGACTATCCATCTTTCGTTCTGACGGTCTGGCGGTTCAGACAGTCTGTGGTAGAGACTGTTTCTATACTGTCCGTACATCATTCCGGCTGCTAGGCCATGTGAGAGGGGTCTATCCGGGCGAGCATACTGGAACTGGAATTTTTTTGTGCTTTCTGTACCGCGTACCTGAACCTTCCCCTTCTCTCTATACTTTCTACTTCCTTCACAAGTTTTATGCAGCAAAAAAAATAAAACCTAACAGTTGAAGGTTTTACATCTTTTGTGAACATTAAAATTTATAACGACTTTCTCCCCTGGACAACAAACTTAGAGGTAACGTGCAAAACCCAAAATCTAAACCAGCAGCTCCTTCGGGGGTAGTGCTACACAAAGAACTGGAACTTCCCCTTCTGGCTAAAATTCTGCTTTAGGCTTGAATAAAGCAACACCACTCTGACCATTGCGCTAAAACATAATAATCATGAATAAAATATTAAGATAATAATCAATAAACTAAGCAGCATCCACAACTAAATCGTGCTCACACACTGATAACAAGTGAAACAATGGGGGGTGTAATGGCACTTGCTAATTAATCAATAATAATCTAACCAATTAAAAGTGCTCAATAATCACAGAAATAAATAAATATCAAATAAATACAGATGTACAACGTGATAATGTTTCACTCCTTGATCCTAAATGTCCCACCAAACATCAATCACAATGATGAGGGGAATAAGTGATATTAATGAAATCCAAAGTAAGTAATTGATATCAATCAAACAATAAACTTCCAAAAATTGTGAAATATCATCCAAATAAGTTGAGAAAAAAGAGCGGAATAAAATAAATTGATAGAATATTTGATGCAAAAATGATAGAATAATCAGATTGATCACTGTTACTATTCTATCATTTTCGCACGAGTTTGTGCACTGAGACTTTCAATTTTTTAATATAAATATATATATTTTTTTCAAATTTTGGAATTTCTCTGCTGGACATTTGGCTCCACCCACCGTAGGGATTTATTTTATTCTAAGAGAGTGCTAGTATGGCCCTTCCTTCAGTATTATAGCACAGCTCAGCGCTTAGAATGGTTCTCTTTGAGATAAATTGGCCACAGATGATTAGATAAATAAATATGCAGCAGCTGCTTAAAAAATGACAATGTTCAAACAAAACAGTAAAACAAAGGATAATTAAAACCTCCAGTCCCAAAATCTGTTGTAAAACTGTAGCAGCGCTACTTTCAAACATACGTCTGGAATACTTCCATATAACAGTCAATATACAGGAAAAAGATGATGGTGGAGACGGACGTAATATACAGAAAAACTTCCTCAATCAGTGCTCCTTTCACCAAGGGGGGGTGTTCACCACATGGGGGGTATCAATTCCCCTTTTGGGGATGCACTCACCACAAATATGGAAATATAAAGCCTTGAGTTAGTATCTCCCTGTATGTCCTGGATATTGCACTCTCCACCGACCAGTATGTTTTTGTTTGTTGTTGTTCAATCACATATAATAGAAAAACGTATATAGTGTGATATTGTTTTAAACAATTTTATTGAGCCCCAAAAAACATCCCCTTACATAATATGCGTACCATATAATCAAGATAGCAAGCAAATATTAAAGTACTGTGCCTGTAGGCCTCTCCTGGCCGGACTGTGGAGCTGTGGTTTGTTTAAACTTTCTCCTGTTCCTGATCCCGGGGGCTGTACAGGCTGCTAGGTCACTGGATAAGCGTCACTCCCTGGTGCGTTTCGTCATTGGTTGACTTCTTCTGAGGGCGTGACTAAGCTTATCCATGACCTATTATATATCCTAAATGCTGGAGCGCATCTATTACGCTCAGTGGTTAGTTCCGGTCACGTGAGCGCATCGGACTGCAGTTGCGCTCAACGATTGGAACTAATGTGTTCGTTTGTTGGGCGAAGAATGCGTTGTGCGTACTTAGTCCCGCATGCGCAATGGTTAGTGTGAGGCCATTCCCATCTAAGGGCGGAGCGCTTCCGCGTCAGAAACTCTGTGTTCGTTTGTTGGGCGAAAAACGTCATACGTTTTTAATCGTGCATGCGCCGTGGTCTGTATGAGGCCATTCCCATCTGAGGGCGGAACACTTCAGCGTTCCATAAGAGACCCGTCCCTGGAACAAAGGATTGAATTCATATCCCCATCCAATAGTCAGGAATTTAAAATTGAGCAATTTATCACCTGTAACACTGACCATGTGGTGTATGCCTTGAAGTGTCCATGCGATCTCCTCTATATAGGACGGACTAAAGGGAAGCTTAAATTCAGAGTTCTAGAACATATTAAAAATATCAGACTAGGCTTTGTAGACCACAATGTATCATTGCACTTTAAATTAAAACATAACCAGGATCCATCCGGCCTCCAGTTTTGGGGTGTTGAACATTTAGAATCCAATTGGAGAGGCTTACATAGGGTGCGAGAACTCTCTAAACGCGAAACACGATGGATTTTTTCTACAAATGCTTTAGCCCCTAAAGGCTTAAATATTGAACTTGATATCAATTGTTTAATTAGTGATGCATAGATATGCTCATACTGCATTTTACTGTCAGATACTGTTCTTTACTTTTTTGTACTTTTTTATACTATTTTATGCATTTTATGCTGCTTTTTTATGCAGTTTTAGATGCAGTTTTTACATAACCTCCAATTTAGAATGTCTTAATGCGCTAGTTTTTACTTTGTTGGGTTTTAATATATACTGCGTGCATATACATTTTTTAATGTATATACATTTTTAACACATTATAGAGTATGTTTTATCTGTAATAGTATAGCTAAATTGGGATTGAGCGCATATGGTCACAAACAGACCAATTCGTCCGCCATAGTTGAGAACTAATGATGTTATTTCTTGAGACTTATATGATCATCACATATCTCCTCCCAGAATTAGGGTTTGGTGATTAGTTCTCGCGGGTGTATTAATGGAATTAAGATGCGCACACGTGACCAATCTTCAATTCCTTACGTCTCAATCCTTCGTTCCAGGGACGGGTCTCTTATGGAACGCTGAAGTGTTCCGCCCTCAGATGGGAATGGCCTCATAGAGACCACGGCGCATGCGCGATTAAGAACGTATGAAGTTTTTCACCCAGCAAACGAACACAGAGTTTCCGACGCGGAAGCGTTCCACCCTTAGATGGGAATGGACTCACACTAACCATTGCGCATGCAGGACTAAGTACGCACAACGCATTTTTCGCCCAACAAACGAACACATTAGTTCCGATCATTGAGCGCAATTGCAGTCCGATGCGCTCACGTGACCGGAACTAACCACTGAGCGTAATAGATGCGCTCCAGCATTTAGGATATATAATAGGTCATGGATAAGCTTAGTCATGCCCTCAGAAGAAGTCAACCAATGACGAAACGCGTCAGGCGTGACGCTTATCCAGTGACCTAGCAGCCTGTACAGCTCCCGGGATCAGGAACAGGAGAACGTTTAATCAAACCACAGCTCCACAGTCCGGCCAGGAGAGGCCTACAGGCACAGTACTTTTATATTTGCTTGCTATCTTGGTTATATGGTACGCATATTATGTAAGGGTATGTTTTTTGGGGCTCAATAAAATTGTTTAAAACAATATCACGCTATATAAGTTTTTCTATTATATGTGATTGAACAACAACAAACAAAAACATACCGGTCGGTGGAGAGTGCAATATCCAGGACATACAGGGAGATACTAACTCAAGGCTCTATATTTCCATATTTGTGGTGAGTGCATCCCTAAAAGGAACACCCCTGAACACCCCCCCTTGGTGAAAGGAGCACTGATTGAGGAAGTTTTTCTGTATATTACATCCGTCTGCACCATCATCTTTTTCCTGTATATTGACTGTTATTTGGAAGTATTCCAGATGTATGTTTGGAAGTAGCGCTGCTACAGTTTTACAACAGATTTTGGGACTTTAGGTTTTAATTATCCTTTGTTTTACTGTTTTGTTTGATTTATTTTATTCCACTGTTTTTTCTCAACTTATTTGGATGATATTTCACAATTTTTGGAAGTTTATTGTTTGATTGATATCAATTACTTACTTTGGATTTCATTAATATCACTTATTCCCCTCATCATTGTGATTGGTGTTTGGAGGGACATTTAGGATCAAGGAGTGAAATGTTATCACGTTGTACATCTGTATTTATTTGATATTTATTTATTTATGTGATTATTCAGCACTTTTAATTGGTTAGATTATTATTGATTAATTAGCAAGTGCCATTACACCCCCCATTTTTCTGCTTTAAGCTTCTTTTCCCTGGAGAAGATAACACACGCGGCACATGCGTAGCATTCGTGTAGCACCACAGAATATGTAGCTGTGCATATTTGTGTTGTGCGTTGTTTGATGGCACCCCCGAGGAACCCAGATGGCAGCCTGGTTGAGAAAGACTGTTCTAGGGGTGCAGTAACCTATGGACTTTGCATGGCGTGCTGTGCATAGCCGTGTGGGAAAGGCAGGGTCCTAATTATAGGAGCATGAGGATTCTGGAAAACTTGATTCCTTGGCAGTTTTGACCAGACTACAAAACTAAATGGAAAGACAAATTTTAATTAATTTAAATGACAGAACAGCCTAAATAGCACTTTTAGATAATTAACAAAGCTAGAGTTGCTGTGTTCGTTTTCCAAGCTATCATTCAATTCGTCTTCATGTTCCCGTGTCGTAATAAACGTATTTGAAAATTGTGCTGCTATGTTTATTTACAAATTCTAAGTCCTCAGCAACAGCAATAACCATTCCTTCAGGAGACATGAGTCTGTGTGTAATCAGGGGTGACAGATAAAAGTGGTGCTTATTATATTTTCCTTCTTGTCTGCGCACATGCGTATTAAGCTCTTGGCCACCGAATCAACCCATCTCCCTTGGAGCAGTAAGTGACCTTCTTCTGAATGATGCCGATCGCCACATCTACTAAGGGAATGTCTTCAGACTTACATTGCGAAATGTGCTGAGACTGCTTATCTTCTCGGAGAAAGTCTGCCAACTCCATATAGGAATAATTATGTAGTGTTCTTCATTATAAGGAATAGGAGTTTGACGGACACCTGCTAGCTTTTCAATGATTAGGAATTAGTTCTTGTTGGTCGTATCATTTATAAGATATTAACCACTTGTCTGCCTGTGCTGTTTATAAATGGCGGCTGTTAAATACGGATTTTGGATTTTAAACCCATTGTTATATCAGCTGGAAGTGTGTTTAATATTGTTCAGCTGACTGTGGTCATCATAGCCACCCAATCACTCCCCCTCCCCCCAGTGAAGGTACTGACCCCCCATGCAATTCAGGCTCTGCTGTCCAATCTGTGGGCCCAGAACTGGCATGGCCATTGCCTGAGAAATTATGTATATTACATCACTTCCTGGTTCAGCGCTGTCAGTTCAGCAGCTGGGGAAAGCAGCTAATGGAGCACAATCTGTTATCCATTAGCTGCAAGGGAAGGCACAGGGGACATCAGGGAGTCCAATAAATTCCTGTCATTATAGTGTGCTATCATATAGGGTGCTTTTACTCCACCCCACTGTCAGGATTGATATAACCTGCTGGTGGCACTGTGGTTCTCTGGGCCGATGGCTGCAGTTCCAGTGTCCACCAGCAGGTGTCTCCCAGAAGCCAGCAGGTTCTGATCAGTCACACCTCCAGCTGCCAGATCGATATTTAAGACTGATCCCTCCTTCCCCTAGGGTGTCACTATCCTGTCTGGTTGTGCCTGATAGTGATCCTGAACCTTCCTGTATCCTGATCTGTCCTGCACCCTTTTGTCTTGCTCCCTGCTCTTGTACCCAGTCATGTTTCCCATTAGGGTCCTTTCACACTAGCGGACGAATGGTCCGCTAATTACAAGTCCGTTAACGGACTTGTAATCAACCCCTATGGGAGTGGATCCGTTAGCGGATGATGCATCCGCTAACGTATGCCAGATCCGCATCCGTTTTTTCGGACGGAAGAATGTCCTATTTTTCTTCCGTCCGGCCAAACGGATCGGATGCAAATGGACAGACGGTCCGTTTCCATTCGACTCCCCATAGGGGAGAGCGGAGGAGAGACAGGGCGGTCCCTGCACAGTGTGCGGGGACCGCCCTGTCCGCCGACAGCTGAGCGGAGACCCCCCGCTGAGCTGACGGACACACGGAGCGGACCGAAAAACGGTCCGCTCCGTGTGAAAGGACCCTTATTGTGTCCTTGTTACCTTTGTTCCTTATATTATAGAGATTGTATATAGATAGTAGTTAGGTTCATTCGTTCTTGTTCTTGTTTGCAGAAGTGGTTTAAGTTCTCATTGGTTGCTGTGTATGTTTATTGGTGTGTGTTCACTGTAAATAATATATACTTTGTTTAGTCTCAGTTCCCTTGTGTAGCTTTGTGTCTGGTCTTCTTAGCCGCTGATTCCTGGCACAGAGAATTTGCAAACAAATGAGGACTGAGCAAATACACATAGGGAAAAAAAGGGGGAAACCTGGGACTTGTAGGCTCCTAATAACAAAATGAATTTATATATATATGTAGCACTACCCCTGAAGGAGCCGCTGGTTAAATACTGGGATTGGCACGCCAAGTTACCCTGGTGATGTCTAGGGGTGAAATACCAGTGGCGGAGCAATGAGCGAATGTCCAGACAGTCAATAAAGTTTCCTTCAATGCCTTTTTTTTATTTTGCAGCCAACAAGGCAAACAAGGAGAAGGAAGGATAAGAGAACCTTGTGGTATCAGGCTTGGATATGAACAGGGCAGGCCTGCCCTCGACAATAGCGATAGTTGAACTAGTTTCCACTCCCGAGTGGAGTGTGTAAAGTGCCCACGGGCAGGTTCCCCACACTAACCTGGCAGCAGAGGTGTCACTTCGGATCGCTCGGAGGATCAGGTCTCTCTGTCTCAGATCTAGCTCTAAGGCCCTTGTAAACGGCCAATTTCTTTAGTAAGTTGGATGAGTGGACGAAGCGAATCCTCCTAGTAAATCTCCTTTAGCATAGGTTACCGGGTGACAACAAAGTGTACCTGTCAGCATCCCGGTCACCAGATCCCTGATTGGTTCATTCAGCCCTGTTGGACAACCTGCCTCCGGGTTCTCTACAAGCCGACTCCCTAATCGTACGGCACCCAGCCTGGGATCTCCTCAAAAGAACTGGGAACCCAGTAGAGTACTGGCGTCCCCTTTGACCTCCGGTTGAGGTCCAGCATAGCCTGTGGATTTGGCCAGGTGGGCCACTCTGGTGGGATCCATGGATGCACGCATCCTGAAGATGGATGCCGCACCGGGACCCCGCAGAACTGCCTTGAGCACATGACACCTGTCACAGATATATCCCTCCCCAGCATGGCCCGTGAGGGAGAACTCCTCCAATTGGCCGCTGGGGAAAGCTTGTTCTGTCAGAACCCCCTCTGCCGTCAACTGCTGACCAGGGATGACGACACATCCCTAGAGTGCAGACTGACCCAGAGGACACTTCTGAAACAAAAGGGGTCACCATCTTAACAATCGTGTGAATGGGAGCAAGGTAACTCTCCCATTCTTGCTAAATTTAGACTAGTGCCCGCACTGAAAGTAAAGGGGGCGGTACATACATAGATGATAAACGTTAAAAATTGTATTCAGTATCAAAATATTAAAATGCCTATGGGGCTATATGGCCTGTGCATACATTACAAAACCATCATAAAAAAAAATATAAAACATGTATATGATGCAATATTGGAACAATTTTAATTGATGTTTCATATAAAGAGAACATCACACATATAAATGGAGATCCCACCTTGCAAATATCGTATGTCTTCTTCAGAGAAATAGCTTCACTATGATGATTTCTGCAATGTACATATCGATATTAATCAAAAAGGGTGCAAAAGGGAACCCCTTTTTTTCTTGCACTAGAATCGGATCGAATGTGACATCCATTTTAAAAACCGCTTGGGGTGTCGTTAGCTTAACATTGACACCCGCTGCGGTTCGCATTGAACTGATTTTAATGCAGTGCTGAAAATGCACAGGATTAGCTGCGTTTCCTACACTGCATATATGTGAATTGAGTCTAAAGCAGGTACACTTTATTGCCAACAGTATTGGGACGCCTGCCTTTACACGCACATGAGCTTTAACGTCACCCTAGTCTTAGCCCATAGTGTTAATATATAAATATTATTTGGCCCACCCCTTGCAGCTATAACAGCTACAACTCTTCTGGGAAGACTGCCTATAAGGTTTAGGAGTGTCTACTATGGGAATGTTTGACCATTCTTCCAGAAGTAAATTTGTGAGGTTGTGCCCTAATGTGAATGAGAAGGCTTGACTCGCAGTTTCTACTCTAATTCATCCCAAAGGTGTTCTATCGGGTTGAGGTCAGGATTCTGCAGGCCAGTCAACTTCTTTCACCTCAAACTCACTCTAGCATGGACCTTGTCACTGGTGCGCTGTCATGTTGGAACAAGAAGAGGCAATCCCCAAACTGTTCCCACAAAGTTGGGAGCATGAAATTGTCTAAAATGTCTTGGTATGTTGAAGCCTTAAGAGTTCCCTTCACTGGAACTAGGGGGCCAAGCCAACTGAAAAACAACCCCATATCATAATCCCCCCTCCACCAAATGATTTAGACCAGTGCACAAAGCAAGGGGCATGACTGTGAAACGGCGACATACTATACTTCAGAACCAAAAATTGTTCATAAGAGACACTTTAAAAGCTTTTATAGATTGATGCCGCGTACACACGATCATTTTTTGCGATGAAAAAAAACGACGTTTTCAAAAACGTCATTTAAAATGATCGTGTGTGGGCAAAACGTTGTTTTATGTCTTCAAAAAAACGATGAAAAAAAAATTCGAACCTGCTTGAATTTTTTGTGCCGTTTTTCAAAACGTTGTTTTTTGTGTCATAAAAAGTGATGGTGTGTGGGCAAAACAATGTTGAAAACAAAGTTTTTAAACCCGCGCATGCTCAGAAGCAAGTTATGAGAAGGAGCTTCAATGGAAAAGAGTGCCGTCGAACGTGGTGTACGTCACCACGCTTTGCTAGAGCTTTGTAGAAAAACGATGGTGTGTATTCAACGTCGTTTTGGAAAATGAAGTTTGAAAAACTTAGTTTTGTTTCGTGAGATAAAGTTACGTTTTTTTATCACAAAAAGTGATCGTGTGTACGCGGCATAACAGTTTAGAATTAATCATGAATGATGGCCCTAGAACTAATGTTGTCACGCTCACGTTAGTGGCAATACCTCCTATGTGTGGATAATCGCTGTTATCATATGTAGGCACTACTGTCGCATGCTTTTATGTTTTTGGTGCATGCATGTGGGTGCAGGGGACTTAAACATTATTATTTTTATTTTCCTATTCATTTTATGTTACCTTATCTTCTAAAAACTCAATGCTCATTTTTTTTAAAATCTTTTAGGACCATTTCTTTTCTTTTTTTTATTCATACATTTCTTGTTCTTTTTTCTGACAGGCCAAGTATACCCTCTGATGGTCTTGCTTTATCCCTTGTGCTTTCTGTGTTGCCTAAAAAGATATGTAAAGCTTTGTTTGAAAAAAAAAAAACATGTCATACACGTACTTACCTCCTCTGTGCAATTGGTTTTGCACAGAGTGGCCCCTATCCTCCTCTTCTGGGGTCCCTCCGTGGCGCTCCTGGCTCCTCCTCTTCTCGAGTGCCCTGTCGGAGAAGCGTTCTCCCTCGGGGTACTCTTATTTTTATTCTAGCTGTGGAGTTCTCTTTAATATTTATATAAGACCCTAATGCTTGATGAGGATCTGGGAGGACCATTAGGGGGGAACTACGCATTTGTTTTCACAGTGACTTAGCAGAAGAGTTCTTGTTTATTTTCATATGAGACCCTAATCCTGGGTGACAGTCTGTTATGGATAATAAAGGGAAACCCTACATTTTAATTCATTTTTTGCAGTGGAGTTACCCTTTATATTCATATTACACCCATAAATGATGAGTGGCATTAATATTAAAGGGGAACTCCACATTTTAATTTATTTTTGCAGCGTGGTAGTCTGCCATCAAGTTTGTTACAGCAGGCCGTGAGGAGGTGATAGAACAGCCTCTCACTGTCTGTTGAATGCTCTTTGAAGAGTGATCCACATTCACATCCACATCCTGTATGGTGATGTACCTGTGTCTTGTCCATCCCTGTGCAGGCGTTTCTTTGCATGTGAATTGGGATGTAACAGCTGCATGGACTGTTGTGTCCCAATATGACGTCTGTGTAAGTGGATCACAGACAGTGCGCGTTCAGGGACTCACCCCACACAGCCTTGCAGGCATTGCATCCCAATTCACATGCATAGAAACGCCTGCACAGTGATGAACAGAAGACCCATACATCCTCATACTGGTAAATCTGGCCTTCACACAAGCATACACACTAATACACCCCTTGTAAATGAGACCTAAAGGTTAATTTTCATTTAGTGGTTTGTCAAAAAGCTTGTTCATGCTAGATGTTGGGGAGTGCTAAAACCACACTGTTGATCCATGTGTTTACTGCTTCCCAAAAGAGGCAATGGCCAGGGGTGTACGCATGCCATGTCAGTGATATTTTGCTTCACAGCCAATGGTGGATTTCTATCCCCTGTTTTCTGTAGGCGTAGCATCTGCCGAACACAATCCATTTCAAGTGAATGGGGCCACTGTGGAACCACCCAACAATCAATTGCAGCACACTAGTGCAAGGTTTAAGGGGTTAAAGCAGACAGTAAGGAGTGAATACAACTCCTCACCACCTGTCAAATGCTCTCTTAAGAGTGATCTGTATTTAGATTACTCTTCGAAGAGCAAAGTGTGTTTCCAAAAATAACTAACACATACATAATGTCTTGCAGTCTGGCACAGGAGTATTGGCACACTGCAAAAATACATAGGCAGGGCTGAGGGCGGTCTTTATGAAGGTGTTTCCTTCATAAGTAAAGTGCAGGCCTCAGTGGGGTGGGACCTGGTCTTAGGTGGGCAGGCAGTGATGGGAGTGCAGGGTGGCTTAGAAATAAATTGGGTGGGTTTGAGCTATTAAATCCCGCCTAGACTCAGTCCTGATTACATGTTTGCAGAGTCCAAAGGACTACAAGTGGGAGTTCACCAATTCTGCCTGGGCAGGAAGTAGCTGTGTGAGGAGTAGAGTCTCCCAGCAGGAAGTTATGCTGTTATACCGGACAGGAGGCCACCCTAAAGAGAGAACATCAGGAGATCTGCAGCTTTAAAAAGTTACATACATAGTTACATAGTTAGTCAGGTTGAAAAAAGACACAAGTCCATCCAGTTCAACCACAAAAAAAAATAAACAAACAAAATAAAAAACACAGTACATCCCATACCCCCAACTCCATACCCACAGTTGATCCAGGGGAAGGCAAAAAACCCAAGCAGAGCATGATCCAATTTGCTACAGCAGGGGAAAAAAATCCTTCCTGATCCCCCGAGAGGCAATCGGATTTACCCTGGATCAACTTACCTACACATCTTAGTACTCAGTTATATTATGTGCATTTAGGAAAGTATCCAGACCTTTCTTAAAGCACTTTACTGAGCTGGCCAGAACCACCTCAGGAGGGCGTCTGTTCCACATTTTCACAGCTCTTACTGTGAAGAAACCTTTCTGTATTTGGAGATGAAATCTCTTTTCCTCTAGACATAAAGAGTGCCCCGTGTCCTCTGTGTTGACTGTTAAAGGGTCACTAAAGTCAGGGATATAAAAAAAAAAAAATAACAAACATGTGATACTTACCTCCACTGTGCAGTTCGTTTTGCACAGAGTGGCCCGGAAACCTGTCTTCTGGGGTCCCTCGGCGGCTGTCTGGGCTCCTCCTCGCAAAAGCTTTCCTTCTTCATGCGAGGGCGCTCGCATGGAGGAAAGCTTTTGCGAGCGCGCTCCCGTGATACAGCGGCGGCCATAGCCGCCGACTGTATCACTCGGCTCCGCCCCCCAGCGCGCCGCGTCATCCGCCCTGATTGACAGCAGCGCTAGCCAATGGCTGCGCTGCTATCAATCCGCCCAGCCTAGCCAGTCAACGGCCAGGCTGGGAACCGAAGAGGACGACGTGGACGCGCCCGGGAGATTCGAACGGTCAGGTAAGTACAACGGGGGCTCGGGGGGGGGGGGGGGGGGGGGCGGTGCTGCTAGATGTTTTTTTACCTTCATGCATAGGATGCATGAAGGTAAAAAAACTTGTACCTTTACAACCCCTTTAAGTGAATAATTCAGTTCACTATATGGACCTCTTATATATTTGTAAATGTTGATCATATTCCCCCTTATTCTCCTCTTCTCAAGAGTGAATAAATTCAGTTCCTCTAATCTTTCCTCATAGCTGAGCTCCTCCATGCCTCTTATCAGTTTAGTTGCCCTTCTCTGCACTTTCTCCAGTTCTCCGATATCCTTTTTGAGAACTTGTGCCCAAAACTAATGATTTGTACAGGGGCAAAATGATATCTCTATCTCTGGAGTCCATACCTCTCTTAATACAAGAAAGGACTTTGCTCGCTTTGGAAACCGCAGCTTGGCATTGCATGCCATTATTGAGCTTATGATCAACTAAAACCCCCAGATCCTTCTCCACTACAGATCCCCCCAGTTGTACTTCTCACTCCCCCTAGCATGTATGATGCATGCATATTCTTAGCCCCCAAGTGCATAACTTTACATTTATCAACACTAAACCTCATCTGCCACATAGTCGCCCAATTAGACAGAGCATTGAGGTCGGCTTGTAAATTGGAGACATCCTGCAAGGACATTATTCCACTGCATAGCTTGGTGTCACCTGCAAAGACAGAAATGTTACTTTGGATCTCAGACCCAATATCATTTATAAATATATTGAAAAGTAAGGGACCCAACACTGAACCTTGGGGTACACCGCTGATAACCTTGGACCATTCAGAGTAAGAATCATTAACCACAACTCTCTGAATTCTGTCTTTCAGCCAGTTTTCTATCCATTTACAAACTGATATATCTAATCCTGTAGACCTTACCTTACACATGAGCCGTGAGTGGGGAACTGTATCGAATGCTTTTGCAAAATCTAAGTATACCACGTCCACTGCTACGCCTCTGTCCAGGGTTTTACTTACCTCTTCATAAAAGGAAATCAGGTTTGTCTGACAACTTCTGTCTTTCATGAATCCATGCTGTCTGCTGCTTAAATAGTTTGTTTCCAGCAAGAACTCATCCATGTGGTCTTTTATTAAACGTTCCAGTATCTTCCCAACTATAGAAGTTAAACTAACAGGTCTATAGTTACTAGGTAAAGACTTTGTTCCCTTTTTAAATATGGGCACCACATTGGCCCTGCGCCAATCCAGTGGTACTATTCCAGTCATTAATGAGTCCCTAAAAAATAGATACATTAGCCTTGAAATGACAGAGCTCAATTCTTTTAGGTTCCGTGGGTGGATGCCATCTGGTCCAGGTGCTTTATCCACATTTATTCTGTCTAAATATTTCTGGACCATATCACTTTTGAGCCATTGCGGATTTGGGGCTGTGTCAGTCCCACCCCTATTATGGACATGAGCCCCCCCCCCATGCTCCCTTGTATACACAGAGCTAAAGAAAGCATTTCATAAGTTAGCCTTCTCTTTGTCCCCAGTCACCCACTCTAGATTATTTTGTAAGGGGCCTACATGCTCAGACAGACTGGACCTTTTAACTATTAATATATTTGAAGATTTTTTGGGGGTTTGGCCTACTATCTTTTGCGATAGTGAGATGATAACCCCCCTTATTTTTATTTTTTTAACACACAGGCAATGATTGGTGCATTGAGCATACGTTATTTAGCAACATGGCTGTACATGCACAATGTATTGCTAATCTAAAAATTGAGGACTCTATCTTTAGCATGTCTGTTCATCTATACAAACATAAAAGCACTGCGCAAATTGTTGGTGCTATATATCCTGTATACTAATAATAATAATACTAATAATGTATTGATTACCTATTTACCTATTGTTCTTTCCCGTATGGGTCACAACATTATTAAATTATTTTTCTTGTAACCTGTACAAAGAAAAGTATTATCTAAATTTCTAATTTCCCTTTACGCATTTAAGTAAAATAGTTTGTGAAATAAGCTTTAAACTGGTAAGCCCGTGCGAGTGTGCGGCTTTATGGAATTTAGCATCCAGTTTTCAACTGCACTGATTTTCACTTGACTACACAATCCTGCCCTCTAGTGTTAACATAGTATAATAGCATATTTATTTTTTTCATCTATTTTTTTCCTTGAAATGTGTCTCTAACGCAGGTCAATGCTAACATAGATAACATGTTAATAATCTTCATGTGTTGGTTTAATTTGCAGCACTGGGTATTACAAGAGTCTGCTATCAAGGTTGAATAATGTTAATGAAGAATTATTTATAACTGTATTTCTTGGTGTATTCCACCATACCTTTGGGATGAGAAAGAGGGACACCTTTTAGCAAAATGAAGGTGGGAATAAGACACACGTACTTTATGTGGATTATAAAACATTATTAAACCAAAAATGATTGGTTAACCACTTCCAGTCCAGGCCAATTCTAACATTCCTCTCCTACGTGTGAAGAAACATATTTTTAGGGCAGAGGCCCTAGAGAATGAAAAGGATGTAAGGACATTTCTTCCAAATAGATGAAAGCTGGGAGATATGTTTACATCTGCATAGAGTTTTAACAGTTTCAGCAGCTTTAACCCTATTTTTAGGTTGACATATAGGACCCAGTTTGTGTTTATCTTATAAAATTCCAGTAGAATCATGGGTCATGGGTTTAGCCTAACTATCCAAATTGTTGTGTTAGGTGCTCACGTTACCATTTCTATATGTGAAAAACAATGGCCCATTGATAGGTCAGAAAACCAGCATGCTGACACTTATAGCTGAGCACCAGAAAGACATAAAAATACATTGAATAGTTGTATACTGTATCATATTAGGAAAGAATTATGAAATTATGAATGTAGCAAGAAAGGACATCCTCCTTTAACCATCCGTACAGCAGCACTAAGACAGGTAAATGAAAGAGCAGCACTAGGAGCCAATCAGGCTACATGCACATGTGTTGATAAGGAACCTGCCGACAAGAGGGGAGACCAGACTGATGGCTTATTATTAGCATTATGCTACCCCTTCACTTTTCAATCAGAGGCAAAGCCCTGCCTCTACCAAGATGGCTGCCTCACCCAGAGAAACAAGACATAGAGGGAGATTTACTAAAAGTGGAGCGCTCCGAATCTGGTGCAGCTGTGTATGGTAGCCAGTCAGCTTATAACTTCCGTTTGTACAATTAAGCTTTGACAATACAACCTGGAAGCTGATTGGTTTCTATGCAGAGCTGCACCAGTTTTTGCGCGCTTCCGCTTTAGTAAATCCCCCCCCCCCCTCCCCCCATAGTAAGTCAGTAACAGGGAAAGATAAGCTGCAGGGAGACCACAGGCAATACTGCTGACTAGTCCTTTGTTCTATGCCTGACTTTTTTTGGGCACAGCTTCCAGAGTTTTGTTTCTGAATAGTCAGGTCACCATCTTGAAGATTAAAATTACACTAACCTCAATTCATAAAAATAAAAAAATAAGTTTAAGTATGTATGTATTCTTAAGCCAAAAAGTACCTTCCATTGCTCTCAGTCTCCTCCAAACTTCTTATTTTTCTTGCTGCTGTAACACAAGTTCCTGTAGAGGGTGGCCATATTCATTCTCTATTGTCCCACGCAGGCCCGGACTGGGACAAAAAATAGGCCCGGGCATTTTAGACTGAGCAGCCCAGGGGGGGGGGGGGGTTAATGATGGGATGTGGGGTGAGATAAAGAAATATAGATAGACAGAGAGAGAAAGAAAGATAGATACAAAGAAAGATAGATATAGATAGAAAGAAATGAAGATGGATAGATAGATAGGAAGGAAGATAGAAAGAAGGGAAGGAAGGAAGATAGATAAAGAAAAAAGATAGATAAGGATAGAACAAAAGAAAGAAGGGAAGGAAGGAAGATAGATAGATAGATAGTAGATATAGATAAATGGAAAGGAAGGAAGATAGATACAGAAAAAAAGATAAAGATAGATATAAAGAAGGGAAGGAAGATAGATAGATACAGATAGAAAGGAAGGAAGATAGATAAAGAAAGAAAGAAATGAAGGAAGAAAGAAGGGAAGGAAGGAAGATAGATAGTAGATATAGATAGATAGAAAGGAAGGAAGATAGATAAAGAAAGAAAAATAGATAAGGATAGAAGGGAAGAAGGGAAGGAAGGAAGATAGATAGAAAGGAAGGAAGATGGATAAAGTAAGAAAGATAGATAAATATAGAAAGAAAGAAGGGAAGGAAGATAGATAAAGATAGATAGAGAGATAAAGATAGATAGATAAAAAAAGAAAAATAGATAAAGATAGAAATAAAGAAGCGAATTAAGGAAGATATTTAGAAAGGAAGGAAGATAGATAAAGAAATAAAGATAGATAAATATAGAAAGAAGGGAAGGAAAGGAGATAGATAGAAAGGAAGATATATAAAGAAAGAAAGATAGATAAATATAGAAAGAAAGAAGGGAAGGAAGATAAGATAAAGAAAGATAGATAAAGATAGAAAGAAAGAAGAGAAGGAAGGAAGATAGATAAAGAAATAAAGATAGATACATATAGAAAGAAGGGACGAAAGGAAGATAGATAACTGGTCGTGCGGGCAGCAAGGGGAGGGGAGAAGTGTCATAACTGGCTTTGATACGCCCAGCTCATCTCTCTCTATCTGGCACTGTGTTGGTGGTGTACACCCCTGAGGAGACATGACATGCGACCCGCAACCGGCCCGTGGGACGCCGAGGGCCGCAACCAGTCCGGGCCTGGTCCCACGTGTAGGCAGGCGCAGTCTGTATTCTCCAATGCAGATGACACTCGACTGCAGAGGCAATGCAGATGGGGGAAAGTTGAGATGAACTTGGCTCCTCCATGATTTCATCATTCACAGGGAGGCAGCTATCTGATAGGACGCTGGAACCCCATGTGACTTTGGGGGCCATATTTGGTCAGGAAGAGTCTATTTAAGAACCCCTGAGTTTGGTGTGCTTTATGTGAGTAGACAAGTTAGGGACAGGATCCCCGTCTGTCAGTGATAGTGATAGGGAAAGTTTCCAGTGGAGCAGTGAGAGAGCAGGGACTATTTCTAGCTCTTCATGAAGCTTCCCATTCTGATTGGAGTGGCCAGACCGCACCTGGCTCCTCGAGGCAGACACTGCCGGCATCCCCAGGTCTTCTGACTGCTGGTATTCTCTGCATGCCTGTAAGTAGCCCTGGATGGGAGCTCTCCACAGGGCCCGTTAACCAGTTGATTTACTGTTCAGTACAATGTTTATTGCAAATCAGGACTCTGTTAGCCAGATTCAGAAAGCACTTACGCTGACGTATCTACAGATACGCCTTGTAAGTGCACGGATGCCCCTGATTCTGTTGGCAAGATACGCCTGAAATTTGGCTTCATACGACCGACGTAAGTGTCCTACGCCGTCGTATCTTTGGCGCATATTTACGCTGGACGCAATCGCCGTACCCATGTTAAATATGCAAATGAGTAAGATACGCCGATTCACGAACGTAGATGTGCCAGGCGGAAAAGATATGCGGTTTGCGTAAGGCTTACGTCCGGCGTAAAGTTACCCCTCATAAAGCAGGGGTAAGTCATGCAAAGGTATGGACGAGGGAACAGCCACTGTATTGTACGTTGTTTACGTAGTACTACGTGAATAGGGCTGTGCGTAGGTTATGTTCAGTGATTCAACATATCTTAGGCGTTTGTCCCGACGTGATTCTGCGCATGCGTACTGGGATGCGTCCAAGAGCCGACGTATGCGTATTTCATTTTTTGAAGCTCAGTCCATCATTTGCATGGGGTCACGCTTCATTTAAATATATCACGCCCACTTTCACCTACTTTGACTTACGCTGACTTACGCCTTCGACTATACACTACGCCGGCGCAACGTTGGGAGCATTTGCTTTGTGAATTCCATGCCTGCCTCTCTGCGTTGTGCCGGTGTAGCGTAAAGAAGATACGCTATGGTGGAATAAATATGCGCCGATGTATCTGAATCCCGGCCTGTGTGTTTACTGCTGGCCACACTATGCTGCACCTAACCAACACACTGGATGTAGGAATGTAGCCATCCTTCTCTTATTTACTCCTGAAATGGAATAGGTACTGTGAACTATCTACTATGGAATTTGTAGTGTGCAGTGCATGTGACCACAACTAATGTTCACTGCTCATTCCAAACAAGGGAGTGAGGGGAAATAGAAAAGGTTTAGGTGCTCATGGAGGACATTACAAGGAGGTGAATAAACATAGTAATGAATTATTTAAAGTGATACTAAACACACACCTTTTTCCTAACTGATATACAGCTGTCACATGACCCAGATATTTCCCAGCCTGTCTGCAGGGAAACACAAGCAGGAGGAGCTTCTAGTCCACTGCCGCTGGTCACACGTTCTAAAAAATAAAAAAATGGCCTTTGGACTACAAAGTAAAATAAATAATTAATATCAATGAACTGTTTTAAATTGGCATACAAATATACACTATATTGCTAAAAGTATTGGAATGCCTGCCTTTATACGCACATGAACTTTAATGGCATCCCAGTCTTAGTTCGTAGGGTTCAATATTGAGTTGGCCCACCCATTGCAGCTATAATTTCACTCCTCACTGAGGACACACACAGCTGTGGAGATTGCCTGCTGTGTCTCATCACTTTTATACTTGGGATATTCACCATACTTTTTATGGGCTAACAAGGTCTCTATGGATACATCACTACACCTATGCCATGCCGGCTTTCCGTTTGGCCCCCGGTGAGGTCAGGCACTGATGTGGACGAGAAGGCCTGGTTCACATTCTCCGCTCTAATTTACCCCAAAGATTTTCTATCAGGTTGAGGTCAGGACTCTATGCAGGCTAGTCAAATTCCTCCACCCCAAACTTGCTCATCCACGCCTTGCTTTGTGCACTGGTGCAAATCATTTGATGGAGGGGGGATTATGGTGCGGGGTTGTTTTTCAAGGGTTGGGCTTGTCCCCTTCCAGTGAAGGGAACTCTTGAAGCATCAGTATACCAATACATTTTGGAGAATTTCATGCTCCCAACTTTGTAGGAACAATTTGGGGATGGCCCCTTCCTGTTCCAACATAAATGCACACCAGTGCACAAAGCAAGGCCCATAAAACATATATGAGCGAGCTTGAGGTGGAGGAACTGACTGGCCTGCATAGAATCCTGACCTCAACCCAATAGAACACCCTTGGAATGAATTAGAGTGGAGACTGCAATCCAGACCTTCTCATCCACATCAGTGCCTGACCTCACAAATGCACTTCTGGAAGAATAGTCAAACATTCCCATAGACACTCCTAAATCTTGTGGGCAGTCTTCCCAGAAGAGTTGAAGCTGTGATAGCTGCAAAGGGTGGGCCAACTCAATATTCAACTCTACGGACTAAGACGGGCATGCCATTAAAGTTCATGTGTATGAAAAGGCAGGCGTCCCAATACATTTGGTAATATTGTGTAGAAAATGGCACTGTAATTATTTTAATAAAACAAACCATCTTAGTACTGTTTCCTTTTTAACGTAAAGCTGTCACATTACCCAGCTCTTTCCCAGCCTGTCTGCAGAGAAACACAAGCAGGAGGAGCTTCTAGTCCTCTGCTACTGGTCATACGTTAAAAAAAAAAAAAAAAAAAAAACAGCCTTTGGACTACAGAGTAAGAATAAATACATATAAACTGTTTTAAATTGGCATACACATATATAGTGCTTTAAACAAATATTCATACCCCTTGACATTTTCCACATTTTGACATGTTACAACCAAAATCGTAAATGTATTTTATTGGGATTTTATGTGATAGACCAACACAAAGTGGCACATAATTGTGAAGTGAAAGAAAAATGATAAATGATTTTCAAAATGTTTTTACAAATAAATATGTGAAAAGTGTGGCGTGCATTTGTATTCACCCCCCTGAGTCAATATTTTGCAGAACCCCCTTTCACTGCAATTACAGCTGCAAGTCTCTTTGGGTATGTCTCTGCCCGCTTTGCACATCTATAGAGTGACATTTTTGCCCATTCTTCTTTGCAAAATAGCTCCTTGGATGGAGAGCGTCTGAACAGCAATTTTCAAGTCTTGCCACAGATTCTCAATTGGATTCAGGTCTGGACTTTGACTGGGCCATTCAAACACATGAACATGCTTTGATCTAAACCATCCCATTGTAGCTCTGGCTGTATATTTAGGGTCGTTGTCCTGCTGGAAGGTGAACCTCCGCTCCAGTCTCAAGTCTTTTGCAGACTCTCAGGGTGATGTGCAGTGTTAGTTTTCTGCCACACATAGCGTTTTGCTTTAAGGCCAAAGATTTCAATTTTGGTCTCCTCTGACCAGAGCGCCTTCTTCCAAACATTTGCTGTGTCCCCCACATTGCTTCTTGCAAACTGCAAATGGGACTTCTTATGGCTTCCTTTGAACAATGGCTTTCTTCTTGCCACTCTTCCATAAAGGCAAGAATTGTGGGTAGCACGACTAATAGTTATCCTATGGACAGATCAGGGCCGGCCTTAGGTGTTCAGGCGCCCTGTGCGAGCTAATCCTGTGGCGCCCCCTCCCATCTTCACCCCTCGCCCCTGGTCACCTAAAAATACACAAAGAGGAAAAAAAATATTTGTAACAAATAATTTGTTTTAATTTAACTTTACATTACACAGCACCTTGCATCTCTGGACCCCTTTACATTACACAGCACCCTGCACCCCTTTTCATTACACAGCACCCTGCATCTCTGGACCCCTTTTCATTACACAGCACCCTGCATCTCTGAACCCCTTTACATTACACAGCACCCTGCACCCCTTTACATTACACAGCACCCTGCGCCTCTGGACCCCTTTACATTACACAGAACCCTGCAGCTCTGAACCCCCTGCATTTTACACAGACCCCCCTTCAGTGTATCCACCCCTTCAATGCAGACCCCCGTTCAGTGAAGACCCCCCTTCAGTGTAGCCCCCCGTTCAGAGTAGCCCCCCGTTCAGTGTCGCCTCCCCCCCTTCAGCCCGCAGCTTCACTTGGCTGTGCCTGTGTGACATCTGGGATCGCACAGACAGGCAGCCCATTGCCGCAAGAGGAGGGGATGGTAGGGGCAGCGGTGTTACCCTGCACCCCCTCCTCCTCGCCACTGTAGCTAGCTCGCCTCTCCCTGCCTGTGCCAGTGTGTCGCTTCATAAACCTGTGTTGCAGCCCACCCCCTCGCCTCTGGGTGGCCGCACGGTGCCCCTGTTGCCCATGGCGCCCTGTGCGGCCGCACAGCTTGCACACCCCAAAAGCCGGCCCTGGGACAAATTCTCCTACCTGAGCTGTGGATCTCTGCAGCTCCTCCAGAGTTACCATGGGCCTCTGATTAATGCTCTCCTTGCCCGGCCTGTCAGTTTAGGTTGACGACCATATCTTGGTAAGTTTGCAGTTGTGCAATACTCTTTCCATGATGATGGATTGAACAGTGCTCTGTGAGATGTTCAAAGCTTGAGGTATTTTTTTTATAACCTAACCCCGCTTTAAACTTCTCCGAAACTTTATCCCTGACATGTCTGGTGTGTTTCTTGGCCTTCATGATGCTGTTTGTTCACTAAGGTTCTCGGAAAAAAAAACTCTGAGGGCTTCACATAACAGCTGTATTTATACTGAGATTAAATTACACACAGGTACACTCTATTTACTAATTAGGTAACTTCTAAAGGCATTTGGTTCCACTAGATTTTAGTTAGGGTTATTAGAGTAAAGGGGGATGAATACAAATGCACGCCACACTTTCACATATTTATTTTTAAATAATTTTGAAAAACATTTTTAATTTCCCTTCCACTTCACAATTATGTGCCGCTTTGTGTTGGTCTACCACATAAAATCCCAATAAAATACATTTATTTTTTTGTCTGTAACATGACACAATCTGTAAAATGGTATGAATACTTTTTCAAGGCACTGTATATATAATCAAATCTTGATTATTCTGTGGAAATACCATGGCCATGCCCCTCCAGTCTGAGTTTTATATTAGGAGGCAGGTGAAGCCTCCATCAATCTACATGTAATATACCAACACCATTGTGTTCAGCTGGTTATAAGGCATGGAGGAGGAGGGAGAGAGTGGGCTGGCATTTACCACTATATATATGCCCACATGTGTCACTCTATATCACATGGGCTGCTCAGATGTGATAGGGAGGAAATGCTCACTGAAAACAGCATGTGCAGAGTTGCTACTACAGCTATAAAACCCCTAGCTGAATTGGGGACTTGGACAGAAGTGGTAGATAGAGAACAGCAGGATCAACCATGTTTTTTGCTGAATACAGAAAAATTATCTCATAGTGAACAACATGTAATACAACATTTATTGATAGTTTTTTATGATGTGGCTTTAGTGACACTTTAATGAAAAGTAGATTTCAGGGCCATCAAATAATGGATGTTATTTTTGAAGACTAAGGATATTGTTTAGTGTAGCGTTAGGTTTCCCTTACAAAGAAGACGGAGCATGTATTGGTATGCATGACTGTAATATCTCTCAAGAATTGACAGATGAATTATACATGAAAAGAGTGTGTTTTCCAATTGCTTTATTCAGATCATGATAATGACTTCATACTGCCAGGTAGGGAAAACTGCAGCACCATAGAAAAAAGACAAATATGGCTTCAACAATGTTTTAGCATTGTATCTGGTATATGACACATCATATATAGTTTTCATGCTTTAATAAACACAAATCACAAAGAGATAGGCCAAATGCCTTTTGCAGTTTCAATAAAAAATATGAAATACTTTGTACAAGGTAAATTTTATATTATATAAAAAAGTTTAGTGCTGCCCAGGAAAAACAAAAAACAAACAAAAAAAAACATTGTTTAATTTACAAAGTCAAAATAGATCAGATACACAGATACAGGGGATGTCTGAAAAAAACGACAGCTCGTTCGGATAATTCGCAGTCTTGATACGAGTGTAAAGTTCTCCTTACAGAAAAGTAAAGATCATCTATCGCCAAACCCACTGCTACACAAACACGGATGGATTTCAAGGGCTCAGATCACAAAACATGCATGCAGCTTTTTTTTAACAAAGTTCTATTTACAGGATTTTGAATTCCACTCAGATCCTGGAAGTCTCTGCAAATAATACTATCGACAGCCCCTGATTATTCAAAGGGATCAAAATGTTTTGCATAGGGATATGTGGATACAACAGTGTCAAGCTCAGAGCTACAAAATACAAATACAAAAAGTGGTTTTGTAAACTGATCAGCGACTAAAAAATTTCAAGGAAGCAGGGTTCTCTTATGGAGAGTTGTGTGGTCCTACTGCAGAGTTAGGACTTCCTCTCCCGTGGTGGAACCATAACTCCCACCACTCTTGTCGGATCATCTACCGCTGGAGATGGATCAATTTCCAAACTCTGCTATATAGAAGAAAAGTAATCAGGATTTCTAATGTGTACACCATAGTCTTTTCAACCAGTGGCAGAATCTCTAGATCCTATGTTACAGTCAGTATAGAGACAACTAGATTAAAGTGCATAATTCTACGAACACTCGTTAAACCAAGTAATGATACCCATTGTGATTATATTAGAAGTGGTTCTGTATTCTGTATAGAGTTCTGTGTTATCTCTGTCACCATGAAAAGCTATATTGGGTTAGGCTGGGTCAAATTGAAATGAGAGGTCTACTCATTCTTGTGATTTTGTCCATGTTGATACCATATGGAACTAATGTATCATCGAACAGACTCTTCTTTTTTCTGTGGAGAAATAGGAATATGTCCTAATTTTCTGGAGAGACTTTCAAAAATGTTAAAAACTAACTATGCCTGATGGCATCAAATCCACTCTCAGTTAAAGTGGAACTAAAGTAAAAATAAAAACAGATTGTGAACAGGCATGCCCTTTAACGCAGACATTGCAATGTCTCTTCTGCAATAAAATAAACCTCCCTGTTTGCAATCTGCAGCTTACATTTCTGGCACACTGTGCCGTGTTGAATGACTCCTACGCATGTGTGGGAGTGACATTATACCGTGCCGGCCAGTCAAGACGGCCAAGGACTGGTACCCAAAAGACGCCAGGGAGAAGATTCCAGTGCCAAGATACCAGAGAAACCTTGTGGGCGTCAGACCTTTGGAAGAGGTATTTAAAAGTATTTTAAAAGGGTTGTAAAGGATATATTTTTTTTAAATAACAAACACCTCATATTTACCTCCACTGTGCAGCTAGTTTTGCACAGAGTGGCTTCGAACCTGGTCTTGTGGGGTCCCTCGGTGGCTGTCTCGGCTCCTCCCCGCAAGAACTAACCCCCTTCATGGGAGCTCTCTCCCATGGGGCTTAGTTCTTGCAGGCACGCTCATAGCGGCCATAGCTGCTCACTGTATCACTTGGCACTGCTCCCCCGGTGCTCCGCATCTTTGATCGTGATTGACAGTAGTGCGAGCAAATGGCTGCTATCAATCCATCCACTCTAGCCAATCAACGGCCAGACTGAGCAGAGAAGAGGACGTCAGGGGCGAGCGCAGCAGGCGAGCATGCTCAGGTAAGTAAAACGGAGGGGCTGTAACTGTGAGATTTTTTTTTTTACCTTAAAGCATAGGATACCTTAAGGTAAAAAAACATGAACATTTACAACCCCTTAAACTAAACCTAAACTTTATGTAGCTGAGGCTATATATACAGCATAACAAACTGTGTTCTGGGTTCGAGCCAAGACTTCCTGTTTCATACCCGGAACACAATAGATATAGTCCATCTATGCGGCACTCAGCCATTTGTAGTCAATGTATTCTAGCAATGAATACAAAGCTTCATCTGTATGAGTCAGAGGTTGTGACATCATTAGTCTCCTCTGTGACTCAGCCAATCAGAGGAAGCTTTGTATTCATTGCTAGAATACATCACTTTCTATGAATGGCTGGGCGCCTCTCAGATAGATTCCATTGATTGTATCCCGGGTATGAGACAGGAAGGTCTTGGCTCAAACCCGTAACACAATGTGGTATGCTGTATGAAGCCTCAGCTACATAAAGTTTATACAGCATATCCAGCGGCCTCACACATTAGTGTTTGGCCCAAATAAACTGTAAAGTGTAACAAAAGTTGTAGTTCAGCTTTAACTTCAGTATGGCCCAATTCTTGTTGTAACCAGGTTAGGTGGGACCATGCGCTGGGGCATTTAAAAAAGAATGCAAATAATTGTATATCTGTGTTCATTATTACATAATTTAATGTATTTTTTAATGTGAGAAGTGTAAAGATCAGAATTTGACCTGATAGCCAGATTTTAGGCCGTAAAAGGCAGAAGCAGCGCTGCTAATAAGGAGCATGCTAATAGGAGGAAAGAGCAGAGTGGTATAGAAATTATCTTATCAGTGTTCTGCTTCTCTTTTCACTGTCCAGTCACATGATGTGGGAGTAACACGACTTTAAAGGGTGTTACCTACTTCAGATGAGAACAATCAAATCTCTTCCCCTGCTAGACAGGACTGTGCTGTGTGGTTGAACTGTGGTAATCTCGGGACTGGATGTACAGAAATACAAACACATTGTCAGATAACACATATGTGTATAACATCTGTGTATTTATCTGTGCTCAGTGAGTTCAGCTTTAAGTGTAATTCTAGGGCAACACAAGGCTCAGTGGTTCTTGCCATTCTGTATGTAAACATAGGTTCCCAACAGGCAAAAAGCTTCTACGGGACAGTTTCTCTAAGCTACATTGACCTAATGATTTTTTTAATACAAATTTTTAAAGAACTGTAGTGGTTCTTGTGCTTATGCAGCCTAATACCACAAGAAAGTACTGCCACGTGGGGATGGTGGGAAGTGCAAAGCACTTGAAAGTCATTGTGAAAGTCATAACCTGTACAGGAATTTGTGGCTGCAGCTTAGGTTGGTGGGAAAAGGTGGCTATAGACTCCATGAAGAACATGCTGCTAAGCCAACCTGTAGCTTTTCATAGCTTCATATTAGTTTACATGCAGCCAAATCAACACTAACAGATTTATTCTCTGAAGAACTACAAAGGGCAATGATGACAAACCAAGTTCAGTAACCCCTAGACGTATTATTTTTGTAATCTAACTACATGATTGCTTGCAATGCGTTCTATACATTGTTCTTTTACTTAATCAGACACATGTCACAGGGTGATAGTGGGGATGCTTTATTAAAGGCATACATTTTTTTTACTTTAGCCACAAGCTGTATTTACTGTAAACACTCCATTGGAGTTTATAAATGGCATTAGCTTTGAACATGACTAGAAGGGTTTAAGGATTCAAGTGAAATATATGCTCTTTAGTAAAGCAACTCCAGTGAGTAGTAATGGAGGTCAATGCTTCACTTAAGTATGCCATAGATGGTCCATGTATGGGCAGGCCGATTTTAGCCATCAATTGACTTGGGTACAACAAGCATGTTGAATTTCTGACATGCGAATATTGCCAGTGGATAGAGATGCTAGCAATAATCACTGTGTGCTCTCATGGCAGGGACGGCTCCCCCCCTCCCCATGCCGGGACAACACATAGGGCCAGATTCAGGAACACTTGCGCTGGAGTATTTCGATATGCGCCGCGTAACTGTGATGATGCGCCGTCGTTTCTATGTGCCCGTACCCACCAAACTAGATGCGCCCAATAACGGGTCATTTGCGCCCGGCGGAACGTTCCGACGCCAGAGTATCGTCAGCGCTTAATTTCGCTGGGCGCATCAGTTGCGCCTATTGATTTCCCCTGCAAATATGCAAATGAGGGATATTTCCCAATTCGCGAACGGATTAGCACCATACGCTGGCTACATGCGCCGCGCGTATCTCGTCCGTCCGGCGCAAAGTTATTTCTACAAAAGGCTGCTTTATCTTTACTCCAGACGGTCACAGGTCAGCAGGAGAGCAGCTACAGCAGCGTTACCGACGATAAGAGCTAGCTGAGCACCCCCACTTGCAGGACAACACCTCTGTCCATGCTTGTCTGTCAAATTTTACAGCCATGGAGGAAGACATCATAGGTCTCCATAGCCGAGATGACGGCTGACAGCTCCTGGCGATTAAAGTTCAGCTTTCTCCTGTGTGTTTGCGGGGAACGGGAGCAGCCATCTCAGAACAAAAGTAACATCACTGCGGGGAGGGGGAGCAGGATATACTTTAGTGCCGGAATGGCGCTTCTACGGGCGCATTTAAACGCCCAACGGAAGGCATTGCGCTGACGTTTCCCGTGAAGTGGTGCCGACGGAAGTTGTGAGCATGCGCACAAAGGGGGCGAGTGGAGCCTCACTCACTGCGCATGCTCCGTGGTTGATGCGCTGAACGTAAGCCTCTGCGCTGGGCTCCGCCCATCATTTACATATGATCACACCCACTTCCCCTTGCGTCGGGTTACGTCAGCGCATTATCGTTACTCTGGCGCAAGTTTACCCGCAACTGCTATGTGAATAACAGTACTTGCGCCGAAAGGGTCTTCAGAGTAACGTAAATGAGAAGCAATACTCCAGAGGAAAGATACTCTCATCTACCTGAATCTGGCCCATAGTCTAGGTTCACACTGGGTATGATTTGGTACGAATTGAGATACGATTAGATCTGCCAACGTTATGTGATTTAGACCACAGATATAAAAGAACAGTTTGGAGGCTTGTATCCATTTTTTTATGTTTTTGTTTTTTGTCTTCATGGGTTGTCATGTTGTTATAAGCAGTTCTTGCTCTGATTTTACCTGAATCTGTATGATTCCATTTTGTATCTGTAATGCTTATTTGAAAGTTGATTATCATTACAGACCCCACCTTTACTGCACACCTCTACTACACAACATAAATTATTGTAAATGTATGTCACGCCTAATTAAAAAAGGTTATTGGTGTGTGTGGGAGATAACTGCATGATTGGTTGTTTCTGCACTTACACTCCAAGAAAAGAATGCAGAACACCTTGATAAGGCTGCCTGCCCACCAGCATGAAGCTAGGTTATAGTTAGTGATAACATGAAAGCTTAAAGGGGTTGTAAAGGTTTGTGTTTTTTCACCTTGCATTAAGGTGAAAAAAACACCTTGCTGTCACGGGCCCCCCAGCCCCCCGTTTTACTTACCTGAGCCTGTTCACCTGCTCTGCGTGTCCCCCTGGACTTCTCCACTAAGTGTCAGCGTTGATTAGATAGATTGATAGCATTGCAGCCATTGGCTCCCGCTGCTGTCAATCAAATCCAATGAATCGGCCGCCGGGGGGTGGGAGTCTATGGACCCAGTATGGAGTGTATGAGATGGGAGCGCACCCGCAAGATAACCCCCTTGGGAGAGACAGCCGCCGAGGGACCCCAGAACAGCAGGATCGGGGCCACTTTGTGCAAAACAAACTGTATGACATGTTTGTTATTTAAAAAATAAATAAAATTAACCTTTACAACCTCTTTAACCACTTAAGACCCGGACCAAAATGTAGGTAAAGGACCTTGCCCCTTTTTGCGATTCGGCACTGTTTCGTTTTAACTGACAATTGCGCGGTCGTGCGACGTGGCTCCCAAACAAAATTGGCTTCCTTTTTTTCCCACAAATAGAGCTTTCTTTTGGTGGTATTTGATCACCTCTGCGGTTTTTATTTTTTGCGCTATTAACAAAAATAGAGCGACAATTTTAAAAAAAATGCAATATTTTTTACTTTTTGCTATAATAAATATCCCCCAAAAATATATAAAAAAAATTTTTTTTTCCTCAGTTTAGGCCGATACGTATTCTTCTACGTATTTTTGGTAAAAAAAATCGCAATAAGCGTTTATCGGTCGGTTTTCGCAAAATTTATAGCGTTTACAAAATAAGGGATAGTTTTATTGCATTTTTATTAATTATTTTTTTTTTACTACTAATAGCGGCGATCAGCGATTTGTTTCGTGACTGCGACAATATGGCGGACACTTCGGACAATTTTGACACATTTTTGGGACAATTGTCATTTTCACAGCAAAAAATGCATTTAAATTGCATTGTTTACTGTGGAAATGACAGCTGCAGTTTGGGAGTTAACCACAGGTGGCGCTGTAGGGGATGTGTGACCTAGTGTGTTTGTTTACAACTGTAGGGGGGTGTGGCTGTAGGTGTGACGTCATCGATCGCGTCCCCCTATTACAGGGATGACGCGATCGATGCTGCGGCCACAGAGAAGCACGGGGAAGCCGTGTGTACACACGGCTCTCCCCGTTCTTCCGCTCCAGGGACGGATCGCCGCACTCCAGCGGCGATCGGGTCCGCGAATCCCGCGGTCCCGGTCCCGGTCCCGGAGCTTCGGACTGGGTCGCGGGCGCGCGCCCGCGGGCGCGCGCCCGCGACCCACGGCTGGGTACTAAAATCAACGTATATATACGTTGATGTGCCCAGCCGTGCCATTCTGCCGACGTAAATGTGCAGTAGGCGGTCCTTAAGTGGTTAAGAGCTAAAGATGGTGCTTGATAACTCTTCAGTTTGATTATACAGCCCACTTAAATAATAAATACACTCTGTAAATTATATCTTGTGTCATGACAATTAACATTTATGCCTTGAGAAAGGGGCACTTACACAATGATCACCTTATCATTAAAATCTCAAAATCATTTCAAGTCCAATTATGAATGAATTACATTTTATTCTTACAAATGTGTAGCCTGTTGGTAAATCATCTTACTTGAAACAAAGTGCAACAAGTGGTTATGTGGCCCCTCAGCAAGAGAATATAATTGCTCCTTAGGCCTATTTCTTAATACCTGGATTTACTTTACTTTCCAATAAGGTACAGATATTAATGTTTACTTCATTGTGCCAGAAAACTTCTCTGATTATCATACCTGCAATTAGCAATCTATGGTGGATTACAGAAGTAAGCGTTATATTCATCTCGACATCACTCAGAATTTGTCTTTATTGTCAGATGTTATTTTTTATAGAACATTCATCAACTGTGTTTTGACACATGTATAAATAAAACAGAAGAGAATGCCTTAGTTATCAAGCCCTGATTCGTACAAAATATATCCTATTTATTCTTGGAATGGGTCCAAAAGTTAATTACAGATTTTGGGTAAATTATGCTAAAATGTCTTCATCACTAAATATGTTTGCACAAATGATTCTGCATAAAAGAAGTTTGACAGTATAAAAACAAATTCTGTAACTGTGTAATTGAAAAGCTACATTTTACTTTTAAATAAAATAAATGTAGAAAGAAAAAGAGCGACAAAAATCTGGCTTAATAAGAAGAACCTGGTGATACATAGGGATTCATAGTAATTATTAATGTTTTAATGGACAAATTCATTACCTCTGCTTAAAACAAACAGGAATTTCCTTCCCGAATGGAGATTAGGATGAACTGTCTGAACATATTTCTCTAGGGATGACTCAGGCCTCGTACACACGTCTGAGAATCTCATCAGGAAAAACCCGTCGTTTTGCCTGACGAGATTCTTGGCAAGAAACTCTTGCCGCCGGAGTGTTCTGACTTTCATTTCAAAAGAACCGCGGTTCTCTTGAAAGGAAAGAATGCAGTGATGTCATCGCATATGACGAGCATGCGCTCATCACATTCAATGCCGTCGTCGCCATCTTGCTTCACCCTACCCATGCCGTGGAAGCTACCGCGCATGCGTCAAAGTCATTTTGAGCATGTGCGGGTTTCCACGGTGACAGGTAAGTATACACACTCTCGGGTTTCTCGTCGGGAAACAGGCCGACAAGAATCTTGACGAGAAAAAAGAGAGCAGGTTCTCTTTTTTTCTCATCGAGATTCTGGCCAGATTTCCAGATGAGAAACCTGAATGCCTTGTACACACGAACGGGAATCTCGGCAAGAAGCAGTTTTCTTGCTGGTTTTTCCAGAGAAACCCGGTCGTGTGTATGAGGCCTTAGAGAAAGCGGCTAAGGACCACTTGTTGTGGGTTCTGCAAATGATATAGTATGGAATATATTGAGAAATGGTCAACATAATCAGTACTCTTAAGGTGTTAAGTCTCTCTCAAATGCACAGGGCCACTAAGAAGGGTTCTTGGGGGTACTTACAAAGTACAACTCACTACTTGGGGTGCCATGGTGGAAATGCAGCCACTGCCTATCTGTGAACTACCAGGTACACTATATGCATAGCAAAATGTACTATATGTCCACTCAAGCAGCAAATAAGATTCCTTGCTCAGGAGTGGCTTTTACTCAGAGTGTAAAAAGCATGTGGATAATCATACACGTTTTTTTTTTTAATAAAGGCAAAGAATAATATGCAATTTAAAAGTTACCCACAACAACTGATCACAATTTATCATCCCTGACCTAAACTGAAATATAATTTGTTTTTATGGGCTCTACACTTTGCATATTACCTTTCTCATTCTGTACACAGCCTTTGCAAGCACACATAAGGTTATGTAAACCCAAAACCTATTTTTCTGTTTGGCATCAAGTCTCACCGTAATCAGTTTCCCTAAACCGCTGCCTCTCAATTAGAAGCAGGGTTGTCAGCTTGTCATGTGTGCTCTTCAGTTGGCTGTTGGGCTGTCTATCAGGTGTATCAGATAAGCAGCCCAATGAAACTAAAGGAGCACTGTTGCTAATTGTGAGTCAGTGGCTTACTGTTGTCAGCCTGCTACAGTGCTGTTACTGTCAGGGTCTCCAGGAAAGAAACTTTGGAACAGATTTAACCACTTAAAATCCGAAAACATATATTTTCTGAAAGCAGAGTCCCTATACAGTAGAATTGAAAGTCAGTAGATGCAATTTTTTTTATCATCGCACAATATTTGTGCAACTGTTTATAAAATCTATAGTTTTAGTAAAAACTACACATTTTAATGCACACAAACACAATATAATCTCCCCTGTTATGTACAAAATAAAAGATAAGGTTGAGTTGAAAACTGTGTGCACTGACGAAACAACACCGAGACTGTGCTTGATTTGCTGTTCACCTGGATTTGCAGTCAAAATTTTAAAAGTGCTCCAATGTCCACACTCTGCAGAGGACACTTGGGAATGGCTGTTTTTTGATGTCCTCCAGCCTGCTATCCTAACAGTGTCTGTTGGGGTCTCAGGCTCCTGGGAAGAGCAGGAGAGCCTGGGAACCACAGAGGGGCAGCACATTTTTTATCCTGTAAAAGTGATCAGGCAGCTGTATAATAGAAGAGATTATTCAGCGCTGGGACAATTAATAAAACAAAAACAAAATTTATGCAAGCCAGCACTTGAGGACAAATTCATAGGAAATCCCAAAACAGTGATACAAAAAGAATAGTGCAGCGCAAATATTATACTAAAAACAATAATGTAGTGAATAAAGGCATAAATGAACATATGCAGCAGTGTGAAAATAATAATAATGTCCTTGGAAAGAAGCAAGAAAGAGATTCCAAAATGCAACTCCCAAGAATCCACATAAAGTGAGAGTGAATACGATGACACCAAACTAATCCTCCACCGTGTGATAGATGGCCTCTCACCTTATAGATTCGACCTAAAATAGGTCACACAGCATGTCAGCAAAATCCCAAGGCAGATGACATACGGCAGACATCCATAGGAGACAAATAGGAAATAGCAAACTCTAGGATCCGGGCTCAAACGTTCTCCATAATAACAACAAAGGAAGACAAGAAACAGGGATCTAGTGCTCTCTGGTATAACCATTTAATTGAGACATCAAATGTATTGTAAACACACTCACATTTAGAAACACTCTCCGCTGAGTGTTAGCATACAGGCATAGGCTATCCGTGGCAATCATGGGTGACGTCCTGCGTGACTCCTCCCTCCGTACGCGTTACGTCCTGTGGGCGGGACTTCTTCAGCGCGGGATAGGAAGTACACACTGGACGTCCCCATAGACTAATATAAATACGTACTCGCGAAAGCCCGCCAGCCAATCACCACTTGAGATGCTTCCTGATTTGCTTCCTGACTGGTTGTATGCATCTCAAGTGGTGATTGGCTGGCGGGCTTTCGCGAGTACGTATTTATATTAGTCTATGGGGACGTCCAGTGTGTACTTCCTATCCCGCGCTGAAGAAGTCCCGCCCACAGGACGTAACGCGTACGGAGGGAGGAGTCACGCAGGACGTCACCCATGATTGCCACGGATAGCCTATGCCTGTATGCTAACACTCAGCGGAGAGTGTTTCTAAATGTGAGTGTGTTTACAATACATTTGATGTCTCAATTAAATGGTTATACCAGAGAGCACTAGATCCCTGTTTCTTGTCTTCCTTTGTTGTTATTATGGAGAACGTTTGAGCCCGGATCCTAGAGTTTGCTATTTCCTATTTGTCTCCTATGGATGTCTGCCGTATGTCATCTGCCTTGGGATTTTGCTGACATGCTGTGTGACCTATTTTAGGTCGAATCTATAAGGTGAGAGGCCATCTATCACACGGTGGAGGATTAGTTTGGTGTCATCGTATTCACTCTCACTTTATGTGGATTCTTGGGAGTTGCATTTTGGAATCTCTTTCTTGCTTCTTTCCAAGGACATTATTATTATTTTCACAGGCAGCTGTATAGCCAGCCAGATCACTTTTACTTAAAAGCCAGGAACCAGATGAAGAGAAAAAAAAACAAAAAAACAAGTTCACAGCGACAGCACTACAAAGCAGGATATAGGAGCAATATCAAAAATCCTTAGGTGGTTAAACAGTGAAGCATGATGCCAAACATATTGAACAGAGGCTTAGGGCTGGTGTACACTTTAAGATCAGATCACATAAGAGCTTTTCCTACCTAAGAAAATAAATATTCACTTTGTAATGCGTGCAATGTCTAACGTGAAGTATATGCCCAAGAAACCACAATACCTAAAGTAAAAAAAAGTGTTGATCTGCTGTTCTAGAAAACCATTACTAAAAAATACAAATACTAGTATTTTTTTTAATTTATTCTGATTACCTAAGTGGACCATGTTTCTACTGAATGCATATTTGTATATACAAGTACATTAGAATGCAATTTTTGGTAAACCTTAGAAAAATCCTCACCCTATGATTTAATAACAACCATTATAACCTCTGCTTCACATGTAATATTTTAGTCTGTCACTTATGAAGGCAATTGGACATAAACAATATACAAATGGCAAAACAGGCTTAAAAGTTGTATAAAAGACAGTTCAACATTTTGAAGAAGGAAAAAATCTCCCTGGCGAAAGGAACTTGTACCCATTTCCAGAGGACAGTTTTAAGCTGCGTAGAGAAGCAGGCATGTTAATAGACGGGGTGGATTGAGTTATATTTGCTACATTAATATTTTCTGTGTGTTTGTGGCCATTTGGTGGATTTGGCTGTGCAGCATCAACCTGCTTTTTCTGAGCAGATAGTTCTTTAAGTTCAAGATTATCTACAGCCGCTTCTTTCTTGTTATGTCGTGGAGAGAGGTTTAACAAGCTAAGAACATCTTTCTTTGAAGTCATTGTTCCGGGAGTTCCACGCAGTATTTTGATTGGACCTGATGTTTGCTGAGGGCCACTTGTCCAGAACATCTTTAGATTGTGAATAGCCTTCACCTTCTCATCAATTGCAGCAAGTTTTAATTTATCCAGATCTGGGGCATCAGCGGGACTTGATCGGGCAGAACCAGCAGAGGAGTATGAAAGTGCTGGAGATGATGTACTTCCTGCAGGAGATTGATGACCTGAGCTTGGGGATGTATTTCGAGGAGATCTTGAAATATGGGAACTGTATGGAGAGCTAGGATATTTCAACTTAAAGTAGGGAGAATCTGAACTTGGGGAAGGCTGGTTACTGTGGGGACTAGCTGCGTCTTTTAGAGAAGTTTCAGAGTTTGCTGGGCTGTTATACCCTGAGCTCACTTTCTGAAGAGAGGAACTTCTAGTTGGAGGCTTTGGTTTCACATTAACTGGAGACGGCATCCCTTTCTGGACAGGTCTACTAAAAGCGCTTGTTTCTGAAGACCTGAACAAAGAACTGCCATTAGGTGTTGTAGCACCATCAGGTGAATGACTTGTTTTGTTTAAACTTCCACTTCTTTGAAGACGTTCAACAGCAATCAGGTGGCTTTGAGTCTCTTCTAAAATCTTTTGAGCCAGCTCTTCAGGATTGAGTTTAGGATTGTTCTCTTCTTGAGATTTAACTGTACTGTCTGTTTCTGTACTCGACTGATCGGATTCCCCAGTATCAGAGCTTGCAAGTTTTCCCACTTTTTGGAATGGTGAGTTTGGACTTGGAATCAGAGATAGTTTTACAGGTGAGTTAGGTGTGCTTATACTGCCCTTTGAGTTTACAGAAACTTGTATTGTTTCCTGAATGGTGCCTTGTCTAAGGTTTGGATCAAGGCTTTCTGTGTATGACAAAAGAGGTTCATTGCTTATTATGGAAAATCCCTCATACTCTTCCTGTTCTTCTTTGCCTAATGACATCTGGGTTTGTGGGGAAGACTGGCCTCTAGCTGAGGTCCTGAGAGAATGAATATTTTTTGGTCTGTCATGGTCATGACGTAGTTTGTGTTCTCCTTCAGGTAAGCAATCTGGTTTAGAGACAAAACTCATTGATGAAGCAATGGAACTAAGACTGTAGACTGAGATAGCATCTGAAGCCATGCCATCTGAACATATTGGAGAGAATGGATGACCAGGATACCCTGGTAGCATTGGGTTAGACACAGATTGTGAAGATGCCAGTGATTCAAGTGAAGAAGAACTGTCAAGACTAAGGCGTTTCGGAAGCTCAGTAGAATCTAAAAAAAAAAGAAAGAAAAATAATTTGTCAATATTTTTATATGAAAACAATGTGCATACGTAACCGTACTTAAAACAGTAACACACATTCTAAAAAAAAAACTATAGTATGCATAAAGCCTAAGCAAATATCAATAAAGCCATTGAAAAACATCCTAAATATCTACACTAGGGGGCTATACAGCAGCAGTATGGCCTAAAAGTTTGAAAAAATAAAACATTAGAACAGATTTATAAAGCACAGTATTGTGCTTTGTTACTGAATGTTCCACTTCGCTTGCCTTAGAACTCTGGGAAGACAAGAAGGAAACCTGCCACATGACTTTGGTATCTATCATTATTATTATTATTATACAGGATTTATATAGCGCCAACAGTTTGCGCAGCGCTTTACAATGCAGGAAGACACTACACCAACAGTACAATTCAAAACAAGAGAGTTAGAGAAGCCCTGCTCCTGGGAGCTTACAATCTAAAAGGGACGGGCTGGTGAAACAAAAGGTAGGGACTGTGAGGGATAAACTGATGAGGGGAGTAGAAGATTTGGTTGTTAGCTGGAGGCAGGACAGGCCACCCTGAAGAGATGAGTTTTCAGAGAACGCCTAAAAGTGGACAGAGTAGGAGATACCCGGACAGATTGGGGTAGTGTATTCCAGAGGATGGAATAGACTCTGGATAAGTCCTGGAGATGAGAATGGGAGGAGGAGACAAGGGAGCTAGAGAGCAGAAGGTCTTGGGAGGAGCGTAAAGGATGGTTTGGGTGATATTTGGAGATGAGATTTGTGATGTAGCTCGGGGCAAAATTGTGAATGGCTTTGTATGTTATTATTATTATTTTTTTTATTTAATTTGTTAGGCAATGTGAAGCCAGTGGATAGATTGGCAGAGAGGAGTGGCGAACACTGAACGGTGAGTAAGGTGGATGAATCTGGCAGTGGCATTCATACTAGACTGAAGAGAGGATAGCTTGCGGAGAGGTAGGCCAGTGAGGAGGGAGTTATAATAGTCAAGGCGAGCTATAACAAGGGAGTGAAGAAGTTGCTTAGAGGTCTTGACGGTTAGAAAAAAGAGTATTTCGGTGATGTTTCGGAGGTAAAGTCTGGACGATTTGGACAGTGATTGGATTTGGGGCTAAAAGGTCAGAGTCTAGAAATACATGTAATATTCTTTACAGTAACATGCTGAGAACACTCCGCAAGACACTACAGTTTCCACACCGTATTCTGCATTTTCTGAATGCATTGTAGGATGCAGATCAGAGTGTGCAGTAATCACTGCAATGTTTTGGTATTTGATCTCTGTTATAAATCATATTTTTAGTGCTCTTTGTGGTGCAGGAACGATCAATGTCCATGGAATCAGCACTGCTGAAACTGTGGGGAGATCTAGGCCATGGAAAGGCTGAGCATTCACAAGTTTTGGTCATCTAGTTAATGTTTAAATCACAAAAAATTGCATATTAAAATATTACCAAAAAGAGCTAGGAGGGATTGCAGAGCAAATTGCATTGTTCTTTTGTTGGCTTGTTTGCCAGTTTTCAGAATGACTTCTTCTTGGCCCACTTCACATAAATCGAATCCTGAAAGAAGGACAAAATATGATTTCAATTATTAGTGTTAAAGATCAACATATCATCAACATACAACAATAAACCTATGCATTTAGAGACATTATATATATATACATATACCTTTAATGCTGTGTGTACAGATGTTTTTTTAGGTATGCTGTATGAATGGAAACACCTTACAAACATATAGTGAGGTTTTCTAAAATTTGACTGAAAAAGTAGAAATATACTTTAAATCTTTAGCTGATTCCTATACATTGATAGCACTTGTCTTTCTTTTCTCTCAATTAGCTAATATGTGTTCTAACAGAGCAAAAGACTACACAGAAAATCTATATAAATGTCTTAATATGTACACAACTGTGAGGAATTTTACTCCTGGTGATGGGTATATGTGGCTTTTTCAAATAAAATAAATTTAACATACCTAGTGCTGCTAAAAACTCATGACATCCAGGTAATCTCCAAAGCTGAACACTGATGGACACCTGGATTGGGACTGTGGAAAAGTCATGATCTTTGTCGGTCTGCAACTGAACCAGGACCTGATGCAGCTAAAGCAAAAAAAGAAAAGAACAAAACATTGATCATACTGTGATCATGGGCACCTCATAGAATAAAGGAAGCCAGAGGTGAAGAAGCATGAATGCTGCCATCACTGACCTCTTCTTCTGAAAATATTAATTCCCTGACTCATGCTGATGCAATGGATTAAGTATATTCTATGTCACCGGCTTATAGCATGTATGTAGGTTAGGAGTACTGATATTACCCTGACATTCCAAACCTGTGTACTACTTCCAGGCACAGTCCACCAGTCAGATGATTTACTTTTCTATGTTATCATCATACACCTAAATGGCTGGTTACTAGATCTTCCTCAGGCTGCTAGGAAATAGTAAGCATTTCTCTCTGTTTTATGCTCCCAGACCAAATAAACATTGCAGTCTTATATTGGTTATATTGGTTGAGAGCTACCAAAAGAAACATTTTCAACTGGAAAAAAAATCTAAATCAGGGGTCTCAAAACTTTCCAAACAAAGGGTCAGTTTACTGGCCTTTAGACCTTGGGGGCTGGACTTTGGCCTGTAATAGTAGAAAATGGTATCAGTGAAAAGAATAATGCCCCATCAATGATGTCAGTGAGGCCGTGTACACGCGATCGAATCTATCTGCTGGAAACGGTCCGACGGACCATTTCAGCAGACAAATTCGATCGTGTGTACGGGCGGACAGACGGGTTTTTCCAGCAGACAGATTTTAAAGCATGACATATCTGCCCGCACATGCGTCGAATGGAAGTGTTTTTTTCTTCCATGGTGACGGTGACGTGGCGGCGTCAACGTCACCGCCACGTCACCGCGCTGTCTGCCGGCGGGGATTTTGGTTTTATCGTGTGTACACGATCAAACCAATCTATCCCAGCAGACAAATCCGATCAAAACGGTCTGTCAGACCGATTTGATCAGATTTATTTCATGGTATGCAGCCTTAGAAAAATTATGTCCATCTTTGGTGTCAGTGGAGGAATAGTGCTTCATCATTGATGTCAGTGGAGGAATCATTTCTCATCATTGGTGTCAGTGGGAGAAATTGTTTCCCAAGGGCCAGATAAAGGCATGCAAAGGGCCACATCTGGCCCCTGGGCCGCAGTTTGAGGCCACTGACCTACTTTAAATGAACAGTGGAAATACATGTACATGACCAGTTTTACCTGCTAATAGGATATGCAATTCTCTTTTTTTTTTAAGTAAATATAAACTTAATTACTTAATAAACCTAATTGGAGATAATCATACAAAGTATGACCCATGTTGTATTGTGTATCTACTATGAATTTGTTTAGGGAAATGAAACATTGCTGGTGATCCTCCTGGTTAGTTCATCTTTATTTAGTCTACATAGAGATAGGGAGGCTAGAACCCATTGGGGAGATTTAATTTCTTTAATTGTCCTCATCACCAGTGTCACCATGAATGAAAGTGATTGTAAATTCAATTTGAGATGCCACGAACACAAGAGGAATGTTCCAATGGGACACTTGTTCCTGTGACAATTAACAGAGGATTTTTCTCTCATTAAAAATATGTCCTCTAATTTCCAGTTTGGTCTATAGGAAATAAAGTCCTTTAGGGAAATCTACCTAATGTGACACAGCTGGTTGAAAGTGGTTTTAACCCCCCACCTACCCTAAAACAAGTTGGACTTTAGGTATATTTTAAAAGTTTCAGATGTACTTATATTTGTTCTGTACATTTTTCAGACATTTCCACAAACTGTCCTGCAAAAGCAAAGTTTGGTTCAACCTGGCAACAAGAAATGTGAACGAAATGTATATTGTACAGTTCATGGTATTCGGTCAGACTGTACAAGTATACAACCCCAATTCCAAAAATGTTGAGACGCTGTGTGAAATCTACATAAAAATAATTGTCGGAATCCGATATCAAGCAAGAATTGGACAACGTTCCTCCCCCAAAACTCCAGCAACTGGCCTCCTCAGTTCCCAGACATTTGCAGAGTGTTGTTAAAAGAAGAAGGGATGCTACAGCATGGTAAATACGGCCCTGTCTCAACTTTCTTGAGACATGTTGCTGCCATCAATTTTAAAATTACCTTTTGTTTTTTAAATGGTACATTTTCTCAGTTTAAACACGTGGTATGTTTTCTAATATGAATAAAATATGGGTTTATGAGATTTGCAAATGGTTGCATTCTGTTTTTATGTAGATTTTACACAGTGTAGCAACGTTTTTGGAATGGCGTTTGTACACTGCCTGTCAGTGAGAATTGCTAAGATCTGCTATTAAGCTCCAAATAGTTGTCTTGTTCTGTTTTGTTATGTTGTACCACTAGAATGCCAGTATTTGCATTTGTTGTACTGTTTATAGGGAAAAAAATGGGGCTATACTGACTGTCTAATTAGTGAATCTAAATTTGTCATGTACTTACCACTCCAACCATATTTTTAACAGCCTTCAGAAGCCAGCAGATTACAAGCAGAAAAATAAAATTAAGCACAGGGAAAAGAAAAGAGAAAATAAGCCTTAAATGCAAGCAAAGGTTACAGTGCAACATGTTCATTCATTTGTGTTCATGCTGAGAGAGATTAGCTATAAATGGTCATGCATCCACCTGGAAGATCATTGAAAGCTGACAAACTTAATGTCACAGAAGCGGCCATTCTTTCTGTCCTGCCCCTTTACCAGTACCAAGTGTCACCATACGAGCCTAAAATTTTACCTAACCAAAAAAGCCTCAGCATGCAAACATTCAGTATACAACAGCAAGGAGAAACTAGACAAGAGAATGAAAGCAGTTATTCTGATTGAGTGCTAAAACTTTCTACAGCTTCTAATTGTGGGTTAAATGTGTCTAGGGACTTATGGGCAACCACTTTTAGATAAAATAGGTCTCCCCCAATTTAATTTAACTCAATTTAACTCCTCTTGTACACACGATCAGTCAAACCGATGAGAACGGTCTGATGGACCGTTTTCATCAGACCAAACCGATCGTGTGTGGGCGCCATCGGTTATTTATCTATCGGTTAAAAAAAGGGAACTTGTTTTAAATTTAACCGATAGATACCTTACTGATAAAAAAATTAACGATAGTAGGCACGACCATCGGTTAAAAATCCAGGCATGCTCAGAATTAAGTTGACGCATGCTTGGAAGCATTGAACTTCATTTTTTTCAGCACGTTGTTGTGTTTTATGTCACCGCGTTCTGACACGATCATTTTTTTAACCGATGGTGTGAAAAATCCATCAGACCGTTCGCATCGGTTCGACCGACCGTGTGTACGCGCCCTTAGGTACCCTATGGCAGTCCCACTTGTAACATAATAATTAATGATCTCTAAAATTGTGTTAGGATTAATTGGCTTAGTAAGGAAGTACATAGAGCACATATGAAGTGCAAACTTCAGTGACACCTAGGAGCCAGTTAGAATTAACCTTAGAATCAGATGGGTCAGAAAGTGCTTTCCTGTAGGTGACTATTGTTACTGAATTTTACACATAACCTAGGGAGGCCCTTGGCCTGGAGGCCAAACCCAGCCAGGTGTCCCTTTCATGGTATGGACACATTTCTTTGCAGTTCCCAACATTAATTTACATAACATTCTAGAGCTGCAGTCAGTGCTGGAACGGTACAACAAATCTGCAGCTAATTCCAAAAATCTTTGTGTGTGAGTCTTCAGTTAATAAATATGTGTTAATATGTGCAATGGGTAACTGCACTATTGTGCTACTTTTTAAACAAGCGCCATCAGTGGGTGATATAAGAAAATATATATATATGGCTTAGTTGTGGTTGAAAAGCTTTGGAAAGGCAAAAGGAAGATACACAGACAATGGTTTAATGCCGGCCACTCATGCTGTACCTGCTCTCCGTGCAGCTCTTTAGACTACAACACAGATAGCATGCAAATAAATCAAGCAGCTCAAGTTGTAAATCTAGACCCCACAATTTTAGACAGCACACCAATCATGAATGAGATCTTCCTTTACTTTAGGACTGTGCTTGCTAGGATATACACAGATCAGCTTAAATGCAATGTGATGGACAGCTGTCAACATGTGATGCAGAATTATAGATTATTCATAAAGCAATACTACTGATCACTCAGCTCACAACCATGCCCACAATTTCCCATGCACTAATGTTGTTGGCTTCAAGGGTGTTAGCAAAAGTTACAGCGGATTAATAAGTCTTAATTATACTGAAATATAGATGTAAGAAAATATAACATGGAAAGAGCCTGGTGTAATAAAAGACCATTTTTGCCCATAGCAACCTATGTAATCGTGGTGGGCATCCCTTCTCATTTTTCTACAAAGTTTCGGCATAGGACCTCATGCCAATGATAGCATGCAAAGTGTAGTAACTCTTAACAAATCATGGAGCATCTAAAAGGTCAGAAAAAGTTCTGTTTTTTCTGAGTTACTGTACTTGCATTAATAAGTAAGCCTGTTAGTTTGGGAAAAGCACACATTAATCTCCAGTGTTTCCTAATATATGTGGTGTACTAAGAGATTAATGGGTTCTATTTGTGAGGAACATACACATTTAATTTAAATAGGATGCCAAAGCAAATCCAACTTACCCGATTAATCAGCTGTTCTCCAGTTTCAGAAGCTGTGATGAGTTTACAAAGAGCCTGAAGTGCTGCATGAGGCAAACCTAAAATGTAATGACAAGTAAATCACCTTAATGTTTGAATTTCTGCAAGCTTTACAAAAGTAATTTTTCGATGGAGAGACCCTTTTTACAGGTGCAGCATAGATAAACAATGCTTTGTTTGCTAAGGGTTAAAGCTTAATTCCAAGTGGATGAAAAATACAAAAGGGAATGCAACTCCATATTCATTAATAAATCATAACTGGCTTATTTGATTTAAAAATATTTATATATATATATTTATATATATATTTATTTATACTGTAAGTGGTGTAATCTATCAGGTTGTGCTGTGTGGTAGAGCTGTGTAAATCTCAGGCGTGGATGGAGAGAGATACAAATCGTTTGGCAGATATAACAGCTTGCAGTGGAACCTTGGATTACGTGCATAATCCGTTCCAGGAGAATGCTTGTAATCCAAAGCACTTGCATATCAAAGCGAGTTTCCCCCATAGAAGTCAATAGAAACAAAGATAATTTGTTTCGCATTGACTTCTATTGCATGCAATATTGTATGTGGCCAGAGGTGTGGGGGCGCCGGAGAGACTTGGAAATACTCAGAGACAGCTCGGCTGAACACTTAGGAACGGAGTATTTCCAAGTGTTTCCGAGTTTTTCCAAATGGCTCCAAACTGTTAAAAGTGTCACCGGCGCCCCCGGAACCTCTGGGCAAATGCGGTACTGCACACCGCAGTGGCTTGTATCCTGCTCGTGTTGCGAGACAACACTCGCAAACCGAGTCTGGATTTTAAAAAGTAGCTATTCTTTCAAAATGCTTGACATTTAATACATCAAAGTCCAAATATAGCCACTTTTTCCTTTTATCCACATTCTTTTTTTACTACTTGGGCCAGTTTTCCTTTGAAGATAAAAAAAAAAAGATTGAGAGATATCAATTAAAATTTCTCTTTCGTCCATGGACGGACACAGCTTCCTTATAATCTTGACTGATGTTCCGTCTATCAGGAGAAGATGCCCACAGTCAAGATTATAAGGAAGCTGTGTTCGTCCATGGACTTCATAGAAAAGGATTTTACGGTGAGTACAAAAATCCTATTTTCTCTTTCGTCCATGGACAGACACAGCTTCCTTATAATCTTGACTGTAGGGTTATGTTCTCTCTGTCAGGAGAGGATGCCTACAGTCAAGATTATTAGGAAGCTGTGTCCGTCCATGGACTTCATAGAAAAGGATTTTACGGTGAGTACAACAATCCTATTTTCTCTTTCGTCCATGGAGGGACACAGCTTCCTTAAAATCTTGACTGTAGGCATCCTCTCCTGATAGACGGAACATAACCCTACAGTCAAGAGTATAAGGAAGCTGTGTCCGTCTATGGACTTCAGAGAAAAGGATTTTACGATGAGTACAAAAATCCTATTTTTCCACCAAATGAAGGCCTATTTACCCTAAAAACAAGGTATAATTCCCCTTGATACACTAAGTATTTTCAAAGATAGGTACAGTTTTACTAACCCATGCCAAAGTTACAAAACTGCATTCAGGCATTAGGGTTTGTGTTACCTTCTGTCATGAAGGGGTTAATATTGTAAGTGATGTTTGCCTTTGTCATGGAGATACAAGCCTGTCCTAGTATTGACTGGCTGGGTTGAATGAGGCAATTTTTTTTGCCCTTTAATCCTATAAGGGCAAACAATAATATTAATGATAACATTAACCTTCTAAGTGCTGAAACTATAAAAAACAATTTTTCAGCACCATGGTCAAGTCACCAGAGAAGGAGTGTTTTCATTAGTAAAGACAACTTGGCAAAAAGAGAAAAGAAAAGGGTCTGACAATTGTGCAATGAATTTCTGCACTAAAAAAGGGTGATTGTTACAGTAAGTGCTTTACCTATAGAAGGACAAATGCTGGGAAATGCTTTATTCATCTGCCCATTCATGTTTCTGCAAATGTGCTTTTACATAGTATATGATGAATAATGTTACCCAACTAAACAAATTAAAACAAAGAAACAGTAAAATAAAACACACGTAGGAGAGATTTTGCAGATCAATAGCTGCAGTGGGTTTTGAGAGTTACTGTAGATACAATGCTACAATCGCTCAATGTGTCTGGCAATCCGCAATGCGGATCGATAAACATCTGAGTACAAATGTTCATAAGGCCATAATCTGTTTCTCTCAGAGAGCTCTCTCTTTACCCTTATACTCGGACACCAGATTCTGCAAAAATGTAATGGCAAGACCCCTTTCAGTAACGCGACCTTAGGTAGAGATGTCATTTTATTTGAAATAGACTTTAGGTTACAGATCGCCTGAAAGCAGGCAACATTAGAGAGGTTATTTATATAGACATGGTCATTTATAGCAACATATTGGGGTTAATTTACTAAAGGCAAATGGACTGTTCACTTTGCATGAGAAGTTGACTTTATAAGATAGTCTAGAGCTTAGTGAATGAGGTAAAACTCTGCTGACTTCCACCACCCAATCACATGCAAACAAAATGGCTGTTTTTTTTTTTTGCATGTGATTGGGTATTTTTTGCAAAGTGAAATCTCACTGCATTCACTAAGATCTGGGGGCATTTCTTTGCAAAGTGCAAATTTCCTTGCAAATCAAACCACTTATTTGCCTTTATTAAATGAACCCCATTGACACTCATTTCTTGTAGCTGTTACTGCTTATGCTGCTTCAATTATCACTTATTTCTTAGCTTTTGCTGGTAATTAAAACACTTAATTAAAATGTAATAGACTATGGGCCCTTTCACACCAGCAGACATGTCCGTATTTCATCCATCCGTTTTCGGATGAAATACGGACATACTTGTATCCAGAGCTGTATCCTGGCCTAGGCCAACAAGGCCTAGGGCAGCACTTTGCAGGGGGGCAGCACGAAAAGAGTCCCCGCCGGCTTGCGCTACATTGTTAGGAAAATTAGTCTAGTGCCCCCACAAAGCGGCCGCGCTGCTTCTAGTATGTGGGCGGCCGGCTTTCAGCAACTGTGGGGGGGGGGGGGCGCTTCTAATTTTGACTGTCTTGTCATCCTGGACCACAAACCTTCCTTACTGTGCTATATGTTTCTTCTGCACCATCTAATTAAAGTAGAACTATAGGTAACACTTACCCTTCACTTCCTGCTCTATGGGCAACCAGAAAGTAAGAGGAAATCTAAGTAAATTAAGGGAATCCATTGCCCCCCCCCTCCAGGCCCTCAGAACTAGTGTCCTCACTCGAAAATTTCAGGGCGGGTCTTAAAAAACACAGGGTGGGGCCGTGACAGGAAGGGGTGGGTCATATTTAAATTAGGGGGTGCACGAGTTTAGTCAGGCCTAGGGCAGCACAAAACCTAAATACACCTCTGCTTGTATCCCTATGGCATAGCGGGTGTCAGCGGATGAACATTCACTGACACCCGATCTCATCGGTCCTCGCTATGGTCCGATTTTGCAGATGGAGGAAAATCCTATTTTTCCATCCGTCTGCAGAGCGCATCGGGTGAACATGGACAGACAGTCCACATTCATCCGATCCCCCCATAGGGGAGAGCGGAGATCTGACAGGGCAGTCCCTGCACAGTGTGCAAGGATCGTCCTGTCATCTGAGCGAGCAAGCGGATGAGACATGTATGGATCCTCACGGGATCCGGACATGTGAAAGAGGCCTAAGGGGTTGATTTTCTAAAGCTGAAGAGTGCAAAATCTGGTGTAGCTGTACACGGTAGCCAACCAGCTTGTTCAATTAAGCTTTAACAAAACAAACCCTGGAAGCTGAATGGTTTCTACGCAGAGCTGCACCAGATTTTGCACTCTCCTGTTTTAGTAAATAAACCCCTATGCCATCTGCTTTATTGTGCTGTATTCATATGATCTCATGTGTATTGTTCTGGAAACCATATTGTTTACAACAGAAAATCCTTACCCAAGAGGGACTGTATCGTTGTACTACACTGTTGTAGACGGTCACCGGGGTCAGATGTGGGGAAAAAGACTGCTGCTGGGAGACCACTTGCTGGTGGGTCAAGGCGAAACCCTACAGCTGTCAGAAGGGACTGCCAGCCTTGTACTCCCCCTACTTTATTTTCCACACTCTGCTGGGAGGTGTACATGGAGTTTCGCTGTCCATTCTGAATCCTCTGCAAGGACTTCTCCACCTGCACAACAATAAAGAAATGATGCACAATGATTAACACAACAGCCAGTGAAAAACCTATTTTGCTGGTTGTATAATGACAGTTCAAAAAGAACTTCACCCCATTTTTCATGAAAACCTGTCCCAGGAACAGTGGTGCATACACTCCAGCACTGTAAACTACTAACTGTTTATCTAAGGCAGGGGTGTCAAACTGGAAGCCCTCTAGCTGTTGCAGAACTACAATTTCCATCATACTTGTAACTGTTAAGCCTTGCAATGCCTCATGGGACTTGTAGTTCCTCAACAGCTGGAGATACCTGTGATCTATGGCATAACTGTTGTAACTTTGTTCAGTTTTAAACATAAAATAATAAAAACATATATGCAAGAAAAAAAAAGAAACCTTTTCAGTATTTAATACTTTATACTGATTTTGACATACAAATCCTAGTTGTGACCCCAAAATTCCTGCATAACGTGGCTGTTGGTAGGTGTAGGCACCACCATCTTTTTGTAGAGGTGGTCTGCACTAAGGTTCATGCTTATGCGCCGGGGGACAAAAAAGCTTCCCTTTGGTGCTATTGTCGTCCAAAAAAATAAATAATTCGATATATTCTAAAAGAAAAAAAATAAGTTAAAAAAGAAAAAAATAACATGCTTTTCTGGTTTGACCTTGTACTCTTAGCTTATAGAATAGAACCTCATGGGTACAGCCCAATCTACAGCACCATTAGTTTGAAGAGACTGGGAATTGTGATCTCTGGTCTCATGCAGCATATCCGTTCAAAATCGTTAAACAGCCTAAAGGTACCTATAGGCATGTCATTACTGTTGCCCAATCTTTTTAAAAAAAAACAGTTGTATACCTATATCTGCCACACAGATACCACTATCATAACGATAACGATAGCTTGGAAACATTGTCTAATCACCAGTGTTTCCTCCTGATGAGAATCTTTTCTGTCACTAAATATTATAAGTATAAAAGCTTGGTCAAGCTAAGCCTTCCTGTATTTATGTTATTGAAGTAACTCCAGTGCCTGAGGGTTAGTCTGATCATGCCTGAAAGTTTGACCATTATCTACAGTTTTTGGACACCTTAAGTTGCTAAGGCAACACAAATAGCAAGGTAGAATCTAAGAGGGGAGAAGTGCTGCATGACAAAAAACACAACAGTCTGAAGTAGTGATCCACTTTAACTCTTTTGAGTAAAAAACAAAACAAAACAAAACAAAAAAACTATTACATAATGTTAAACCATTTTAAGTGAATAAATCTTACCAGATGCAACAAAACTCTAAGAGCATCTCTTGCACGGTCAGGGTTCTGGAGGATCTCAGATAAGGCTTGACCGATGAGTGATGAGGGACTGTTCAGCTTTACATCACTTCCAATAAGCATATATCCTGTACAACATTATCATAATTAATTATAATCATAACTGCAACACATATCAGTCAGGTCAGATGTGTGTTTCTAAGCATAGTCTACGCCCCACTTATTGACTGGTGATCTGATGACTGGTCGTACTATTTAAGAATTAGCAGAAACTGAGTAAGTACAGATTACCAAAGTGGATGAGGCAGGAGCAGGTTGAACCTTGAACTGCAACACCAGGACCCACTTACAGGTACCAGCAAGAAGAACAGAAAGCAGTACAAAAGTGACATCAAATCTTACACCAAATAGTTTAGGACTAGCAGTCAGAGGAAACACTGCCCTAAGTAATCTCACACTGCAGATATACAGCTTTGAGGTTCTTGGCACAGGAGGAATTTAAGATAACATGTACTGCATCGGTGCAATTAACTGTCTCCTATAAGATAGAAAATCTTCATTTTTTTAAGTTCAGTCAAGATGTTTAAAGGATCTGTGCACCAAAACTGGTATTTCAGTTGAGGTTAGAGCCCAGCAAACCCAGATACCCACACGTTTGGTCTAGTTCTCAGGGATTCCAGTGGCAAGATTTCTGTACTTCAGGTGCTCGATTCACCCAGCCATTGGGGCCATTGTGAGAAAACTGTAAAAGTAGGCTTTTTGTATGCAGCAAAAGTAGTGGAACTACTACTATGACACTATGGGGTTAATTTTCTAAAAGCTGGAGAGTGCAATATCTGGTGCAACTCTTAATTGAACAAGTTGCAGTTAGAAGCTGAATGGCTACCATGCACAGCTGCACCAGATTTTGTCCTCTCCAGATTTGGTAAATCAACCCCCATGACAGCAGAAGACCCAAGACTTTGCCACCAGCATCCACAAGACATCCATGGGCTATTCAGAAATCAGAAATCTAAAGTTGGTCAGCTATAAATACTATGTACTAAAGTGTAAGCAGAAGTGTAAAGAGGTACAATCTACCTCTCAAAAACACACTAATATACAAAAAATTTGCAAAACGTAACTGCTTTATAAACTTTGGTTTGAAAAAAAAACACACACCATCTATTGCTCTGTTTATGCTAAGGGATACAGAGCAATACATAAGTTCTTTTTGAAACCAAGATTTACTCAGCAGTCATATTGTACAGCCTAGAGTATGAGCACAGTGTTGTAATGTGCAATCAGTGCACTCAAACTGAAATATCAGTTTCATTCTATTGAATATTTAATATTATTTTTAGGTACTTTCTCTGTATAACCTAAAATGTCGGTCCTCTATTTACTTGCCATATGACATATTCACTGTACACTGTATAAATAATTAAATTTAGGCCAAATTGTAGCATTCAATCTTCTTAGACATCAAAGACTATAAAACCTCACTAATAGACATTGATAAGGATTTCTATAACTCTTTATTATGTTTATTTGTAATTATAAACACAGAAACATAAAGAGTCTATTTGCTATATCCTTTCTTTCAGTGCCCCATGTGTGATACTCGTTTAATTTTCCAGTTAATAAACAGGTTACTCTGAAATATTGATTAGAACCTTTTCAGTCTCATTATGTTTCAGTTAACTTATGAGAGGCAATAAGCAAGAATTTCTCAGCTTGAAAGCATTCCGATCAATAATTTAATTTGCTGAACTTTCTGTATTATGTTACAGTCCAGATTCTTTGCTTAAGCGTTCTTAGCCTCTACTCTACTCTATAAAATTACACAAACATTGTTACTAATATATCTAGGGCATTTCACCTATATTAAAGTCTCAAATTTGGGGTGCTTGCCTTACAACAATAGAACATGGAGGGTTATAAACACTCCCATATAAGAAACTAATCTGTCATCACAGAAGGTGTCTGAAAAAAGTGAGGTATCTGGCAGGCAGATTATTCTACTTGACGTCCTTTAGCTACAGCTCCTACATGATTTTAAACAGTAAGCCTTATGTGTTAAAGGGGTTGTAAAGGTAATTTTTTTCCCTAAATAGCTTCCTTTACCTTAGTGCAGTCCTCCTTTACTTACCTCATCCTTCGATTTTGCTTTTAAATGTCCTTATTTCTTCTGAGAAATCCTCACTTCCTGTTCTTCTGTCTGTAACTACACGCAGTAATGCAAGGCTTTGTCCCTGGTGTGGAGAAAGCCTCTTGAGGGAGGAGGGGGCGAGCAGGAGAGTCAGGACGCCCACTAACACACAGCTCCTTTCTCTATCTGCAAACTAGAGAGTGTCCTGACTTGCCTGCTCGCCCCCTCCCCTCTCAAGAGGCTTTCTCTAAACCAGGGAGAAAGCCTTGCATTACTGTGTGGAGTTACAGACAGAAGAACAGGAAGTGTGGATTTCTCAGAAGAAATAAGGACATTTAAAAGCAAAATCGAAGGATGAGTTAAGTGAAGGAGGACTGCACTAAGGTAAAGAAAGCTATTTAGGGGGGAAAAAATTACCTTTACAACCCCTTTAACCCCCCTGGCGGTATGATTCTTTAAGATTTTAGGTGCTAAAAGCAGTACCATTATTTGCAAGGGAATTTGGCGTTTTATACTGTAGGCTTGTAATTCTTAGGAATAACTCACTGAAATCTATCCAAACAAGAGTCTAATAGGCATCCTGGGTATGATTTTTTTTTTTTTTCTTATTAAAAATTATAATATAATAAATAATTATAAAAAATTATAACAAATAATAATATAATTATAGTAAAAATTATTCAATAATGTAATCAAATCAAAATCACTGAAATTTGCTCAGTTGCAGAATTTTTGCTGTCATTAATTTTTTATTTTTTTATGACGAATTTCCCCACAAATCGCTATCGCTAAATTCTGCAAGTGATTCTGATTTATTATCGCTGTTTTTTAGCTGCTCTAAAACAATTTTTGCCATAAAGGGACACTTTTGGTTGCTATGGGCAATCTACAGTTTGCAGGGAGAAAGAACAGTTTTTATTATATAAAAGAACATGCAGGGCACTGGGCAGACCACTAGGGACATGGGGGGTGTGTATTTTTTACATACAGTACTGTAATCTATAAGATTACAGTGTACTGTATGTATAGTGTTTGTTTACTTTTTTAAATTTGGTGCCGTCCCCCCCCCCTACGTCGCGACGCTCGCAGGGAAGGGAATCGGCGGAACACACAGCATCAGGCGGACATCGGGAAAACCGCCAGGGAGGTTAAGGTCACATATATTTAGACTGTAGGGCCATATACTCATTTGTTTGATTTTCTAAATGTTGGTGGGGTCAAAATGACCTTATTTTTCGAGTGATGAGAAAATTCAAGGGAACAGGATAGAAAATGTTTCTTAAACAAATTAATTTCTAACAGATTATGTTGTTTTTGTCCTGGAAATTGCTTTTTACATTCAACTTTGAAAAAAAATGTAAACTGAATTTTTAAGTACTTTTAAATGACATTTCTCCAGTCATTGAATGTAGAATTGTTATTGTATGGTCAGCTGAAGGGTACTACTAATTTCCACATATCCCTATATTTGAGACGGCATGGCATGCCTTTGGTTTAGGTTTTCATAGTTTCTCAACCGATTATATGGGATTTGATATAATATTTTGCAGTTATTTCTGTGAACAGTCTGTGTTTAGGTCTCTCATTTCATTTGTCTTCAGCAATTCGATACTTGCCAATTGTCTATGTGATCTATTTCCTCTGTGTATTCTATATTGCAGAGACCTAATTTTATTTATTTCTTTGTGAAAAAATCGACTGAGTACACAGTGTTCAACACTTGTCTTGTTCCCTCATATGTTTGCACAGCTGCCTGAAGTATGATTACGGGGAAATATCGAAATTTTTGTTCGATGCAATGATGTAATTGTAGACGTTGCATGCATGGAATAAGTAGAGCATTATTAGAGCATTCCGTAGTAGGCTTAAAAGCATTTAGCAGACACAGCTGTAAGTGATGGCTTTATTACAATCTAATTTACATCACATCCATGTCATTCTCTGGTTTTTATATATATATATATATATATATATATATATATTGAGAATTTGTGATAATTGATCATATCTCCAGCCCTTGTATTGTTTTCAAATAAATTAGGGAAAAGTTAGGTCCATCAAGTGTTCCAATGGGGTTTATTTATTAAAGCTGGAGAGTTCAAAATTAGGCTCACTTCTGCATAGAAACCAATCAGCTTCCAGGTTTTATTGACAAAGCTTAATTAAACAAGCTGAGGTTAGAAGCTGATTGGTTTCTATACAGAAGTGAGCCTGATTCTGCACTCTTCAGCTTTAGTTAAAGAAAAAACAAAGACTAGGACAATACATGAGGGGCACAGTTATCTGAGACTGGCAGGCTCTGATCTCTGGTTTTATTGTTGTCTGTGTCCCTGTTTGAGAGATTCCCCATCATTTCCTGTCTGAAGAAACCCTGCTGTTGAGTGTGAGTAAAAAGACATCCATTAACGTTTTTAACCCTTCCCCAGTCTATATAGAATAGCAAAAAAAAAATCGAATTACTGAAAAAAGTGAGCCTAACAAGGTCAACATACCTAACATGTTAACACGTGGGCACATGCTCATTACGTCCTCCAGTATAGGAGATCTATATAGCTTTTTTATGAATCTATTTTAACCTATTTGCAGTAGACGCGATGATGTAAATGGTTGCACGTAAATCACAGCAGCACTTCTCTGTGAGACCAGTTTGAGCGATGAGCAATATCTGCATTTTAGGCTGATGTCAGCTCTGCAGAGCTCTGCATTACAGAAATGTTTGGAAAGTCTCTTGTCAGACAGGGAAACTGGATTTTCCTTGAGTGTCAGTATTGATATTATTAATATAAAGGAATAATACAGCTTTCTAAAATGCCCATAAAACATCACCTCTAGACTCGGCTAACATGTAGTAGCAATAGGTCAAGATGCGCAAATCACCACAGTAATAACAAGATTGGCCCATCTTTGTAATGACAGCTGAGTGCCTGAAAGCCACTGCTATTGTTTCAGACTCCTACAATATTTAATTCCATGTGTGTGCATTAATATACATTAATATTGTTAACCATGTATGTCCTTATTCTCCATATAAGTCATAGTAAATCTTATGAGAATAACGTGGTCAAAGCAATAAAAAAGAACATACTAATGAGTGGTCTGGAGGCACGAGTCATTGGATACGCTGACAAATGAGGGGTTCCACTTCCAGTTCTTTAATTTACTTTGTTAGAAGTATTGTTATCAGATCTGATTCTTGTTGTTTACTCATTGATATATATACTTATGTGCTGTATGTTATTAGGGCATTCTCCACTCTGTCCCACGGAGACTGTGCTTTTTTAATATGCTGTATTATACAATGTGTTGTTATTTGATTTTATCTTCTCTCTATTTCTTTCACCGGGTGCACTTTTCTAACCCATGATGTTCCGTACCTACTCAGTGATTGTCACAAAGAGGTAGTGGACTATACAGCTCACCTTCCCAACGAGTATCAATTTGTATGTGATTTGGTCTATATTATAATAATCTATTAAAAATCTTTTTCTGAACTTGGCCTTGAAAGTCCCGCTTCCTTGGGGGTATTTCCTTGTTTTCTACAGTTATCAGGGATGTGGCCACTTTCAGATTGTCCGGATGTATAAAATCCTCTCTTTTGTTTTCTTGTATGTTATTAATGGTTATGAATGTTTCCCATGTATAAGCCTACATACTTTTCTGTCTTTCTTATGTAAACCTCAAGAAAAAAATTGAACAAGAAAAAAAATAACCTACTTAGTATCTTTTTACCTATATTCTGTCATGTTTCTGGATGGTTTGATCATCATAGATACGAATCAAGCTATCAATTGCCCAATTGTGCGTTGTTCTAATATTACTCTAAACACGTCATGTATGGACACTTTAAAGTGGGCACAAACTCAAAAAGTGAAGTTTGCTATGAATCTGTTAATTATGTTTTCAATCCCTCTTGAAAAACTACCAGTGCACTTTCTGGGTTATGCATGTACCTGGGTACTCCTGTTTAGTAGCCATATAGTTGTTTATCTGCAGGTTGAGATTGTGCACTGCGTCTCTGACTGCTTGCCTGAAATTTGGTGAAGTTGCTATTGCACTGCTCACTGTTCTCCTTGCTGGATAGAAGATTGGGGATGTGCTGGTAAAGGATTTCATGGTTTCTTCTTCATTCATTATAAGCATCTGTGATTCCACTACTTTTCCTGAAGCTTCTTGAATTATCTGCCACCAGATATTACCAGTCATTATATGCCATTGCCAGAGAAAGACACAGTGTGGAGATAGGCAAGGTAAGTCAGTAATGGGGAAAAGACCAGCTGCAGTCTACATGCAATACTGGTGAAAAGTCCTGTGCACTCTGCTTGCACATGTCCTCTTTAGCCGCTTTACAACAGCTATACCAGTATATGGGCTTGATTGGCTTTAATGCCCAATTATTCATGATGTTGTCTTGTTCTCAGGTGTGCTCTATTGGCTCCCATAAAACTGTTACTGATGGACTCATGATGACATTAGCACTATGCAGCTAATCACAGGGCTGTGTGATTGGGAGCCCTGTCTGCCTTGGGCATTACTTCCAATTTGAAGCATTGACTCTCACTGGGGTTAAGGGGTTAAAAAATATTAACATGGGCCAAATAATTGCACCAATAAAGTTGCAGTTTTCTCTTTCTTTTAGCTCAAAGTTTCCTAAAACAGGTGAATACATCCTTTGACAAAGACCCTTTTTGTGCAGATGACTCCACTGACACTTGCAACAATCAGGTTACATAGAGGCACACTTACTAAACACTTCCACGGAGAAGTCATAGTTATCGCACAAGAAATCTTCCAAATTGTTGGAAAATGCCACTGCAGTTGTTTTGTGGACTAATAGGAACAGAGCTATCACTGTGTGAGCCTCTCTAACGCATACTGGCTGAATTAAGAAGAGGATGCCGTCAGGTCCCGGGGGCATAGCTTGCTCAAAGATGGGCAGATGTTTCTCCATCCATTGTAATCAGTAAGAAATTAAGCAGGTATGACCACCGTAAACATTCCCCAAGGGAAAATGCAAATCTTTTTCAAATGTCTTTTTAAACAGGATCAAAATAAATCTGCAATTACATGAGGCAATGAAAAAACTGCTATTATAGTTGAGCATATTTACACAGTTTAGCCTAAGGTAATACATTGCCTTTGCCACAGGCCCTTGCAATGTTCCTAGAGACCTGTACCCAGAGTAATATGCAGACTTATATTGCTTTTCTCCTTTGAAAAAAAAGGCTGGTTTTCTGTAATTTCTGTAATTCTCAACGGTGACTTAAATACTTGCTGAGTTATGGCTCATGAACATGTATGCAAATCTGGAGCTCTTGTTCTAGGCTTGTTCTAGATCAGTAACTCATGAAGGGCTGAAGTCGTTGGGTCAACATTTCAGCAAGGACTGGGATGGTAAGGAATGGTAGCCTATATGAATTAGGTTTTAGATTAGGTTTAGTGTAGGGACCTCTCTTGATTAGTAATGACTTACTAATGTTACATGTTTTTATATACATGAAAAGTTATGTTTTCATAAAAAAATAATATTCAGAGGGATATGAATGCTGATGACGGCTGAAGAACTACTTAAAAAATGAAAGCAGCGTAAGTGTGGGACTGGAAAGCCCTTATGTATTTTTGAAAATCACTCAAGTACTGTCTCTGAACATACATATTCTCAGATAATAATCAGATTCTGTCAGAGATATTAAGCTCCCAAGTTTTTCACTGTAGCACTTGGAAGAGGTGATGACAATTTAAGATATACTGCAAATGTAATGTCAAGTAGCGAAGCTTAGTTACAAATGACACGTATAACAGCTGTATCTAATAAAAATGATGTACAATGCAGACACAAAGTAATTATCATACCTGCCCAGTTTGATGGATGTGAGTATTGCTTACTGCTCTGTACTGTTTTCATTGCCTCAGATAGGGATGCACTTGCTTTCATTCCATTCAGTAATGCCGAATAAAAAGCATGGACAAACATTTTTGAGGCTGCAACAGGCACAGGCCACAGAGATACAAGGACACACTGAGCTCCGGCAGCCAAGAAGGCCCGCGTCAAGCCAATAATTCCATCTGCTGTAACTTTGTTGCTGGATTCCTGATAAGATCCAAGAACCACTAGTTTTACAGGAAGCCTGAGATCCAGGACATCTGCAGCTGTCAGGAGGAATTCCTGAAGGGGTGGACAGTCTGATATGCTTTCAACATCACTGGCATCGTCCTGCATCTGTAAAGACTCAGGAATGGTGTAGGTGTTTCCAAAGGTGCTTTTATTTGTTCCAGAGCTGTTCTCGCTGTTCGGAGTTAGTATTAAAGCTGCAAGTTTCCATGAGATGTGGGTGGCGAAGTGTACGCATTCAGCTTGTGTGAGTGCGCTCATCACCTTGTCTTTCGTAGCCAAAGAGCCAACAAGAGGCTGACAACCCAACAATTCAGATACCATGTAGGCCTCCTCTTCTGCTGAGGGCATTGGTCCCCACAGCCATCTATCCATCACTGATGGAGGAAGCTTCGGATTTCCAATAACAGCAGCCATGGAGGTAGAACTTGAATATAAGGGAGCATTCTTCCGTAAGTGAGACTGTAAAAGAGACATAAAAGAACTCTGAATTATAAATGTCCATAAAATAAATCTATGCCAATGATCAATTCTTGAGTCAGAATATATATTCACCCTCTGTAACATGACCTCTTTAAAGCAGGCAATGCATTGAAAGTTTTTTTTTGTTCAGTCCCATATCGATTCCCCCATCTAATAAACTGGGTGAAGGAATCTCTCTTGCCAGCTATGTATTCTTATAGCTGGAACTCAGAGCTGTCAGAATATATAAACAGTGGTTGCATCTAATTAAATAAGTTTGTGCCTGTCTCCTTAAGTCCCTATACACACTATTCGATTTTCTGCAGGTTTTTGTCTTCAGATTTACCAAAACCATGTAGTGCAAGGGGCTGCCTGATTGCATACAAATTGAAACTTTTAGGCCTTGTACACACAACCATTTTCCTTGACAGAATCCATCAAGAAACTTGGTGGCAGAGCTTTTTTGCAGAGGAAAACGGTCGTGTGTATGCTTTTCATCGAGAAAACTGTCGAGGAACTTGACGAGGAAAAAAGAGAACAAGTTCTTTTTCCTCGTCGGGAGTCTCAATTTCCTCATCGTGTTCCTCGTCGGGCTGGTTTTTCGACGAGAAACACGTTCGTGTGTATGTTTAGAAACCCGCGCATGCTCAGAATAAAGTATGAGACAGGAGCGCACCCTCGGTAAAAGTAGCGTTTGTAATGGAGATAGCACATTTGTCACGCTGTAACAGACTGAAAAGTGCAAATCGTCTCTCACCAAACTTTTACTTAACACGCAGTAACATGAGATTAGCAAAAGCAGCCTCAAGGTTTGTGCCAGTGGAATCGAACTTCCCCTGCCGTTGTATGTGTTGTACGTCACCGCGTTTGAGAATGAGGAGATTTGGTCTTGACTGTGTATACGCAAAGAAAGCTTGTCAAGTTTCTCGACAAGCCTAACAAGGAACTCGTCGAGGAAAACAAAGTGTCTTTTCCAACGAGTTCCTCGGCCGTGTGTACGAAGCCTAAGCCCTGTACACAGGGGCAAGAATCTTGTCAGGAAAAAAACATTGTTTTCCCTGACGAGATTCTTGGCAAGAAACTCTTGCCGTCCGCGTGTACAGACTCTTGTTTCAAAATAACCGGCGACAGGTAAGTATTAGGGTTGTCCCGATACCGATACTTGTACTCCCGCAAATACCCCCGATGCCTAATCCGGAGAGGGCAGAGAGCGGGAGCGGAGAGGGGGTGGAGAGCGGGCGGGAACCGATCAGAGGGGAGACTGAGGGGACAGCGAGGAAGGCGGAGTGGAGGCGGAGAGGAGGGAACCGATCGGAGAGGAGACTGAGGGGGCAGCGAGGAAGGCGGAGAGGAGGTGGAGAAGAAGTCGGAGAGGAGGCGAAGAAGAAGGCGGAGAGCAGAGCAGTCCCCAGGTATGTATAACATCACACTGGATGGAGAGCTGCTGCCTACCGCTGCCGCCGTCTAGCTGTTTGGCGCTTAAGCCAGGGAACATAACAGCTTTCATTTGAATAGCTGCTGTTCCCCGCCACGCATCGTCATGGCCCCTCCCCCTTGTCGGGCACTTTTCCCAGGATTGGACAGGTGATCTGTCTATCAAAGTGCCCTGACAAGGGGGAGGGGCCATGACGACGAAAAATGAAAGCTGTTATGTTCCCTGGCCTGAGTGCCGAACAACTAGATGGCGGGGGAGACATGACTGCATATGAGGGGGAGACATGACTGCATATGAGGGGGAGTCATGGCTTCATATGGGGGGAGACATGACTGCATATGAGGGGGAGACATGGCTTCATATGGGGGGAGGCATGGCCGCATATGAGGGGGAGTCTTGACTGCATATGAGGGGGAGTCTTGACTGCATATGAGGGGGAGACATGGCTTCATATGGGGGGGAGACATGACTGCATATGAGGGGGAGTCATGGCTGCATATAAGGGGAAGACATGACTGCATATGAGGGGGAGACATGGCTTCATATGGGGGGGAGACATGGCTGCATATGAGGGGGAGTCATGGCTGCATATAAGGGGGAGACATGACTGCATATGAGGGGGAGACATGGCTTCATATGGGGGGGGAGACATGGCTGCATATGAGGGGGAGTCATGACTGCATATGAGGGGGAGACATGGCTTCATATGGGGGGGAGACATGGCTGCATATGAGGGGGAGTCATGGCTGCATATAAGGGGGAGACATGACTGCATATGAGGGGGAGACATGGCTTCATATGGGGGGGAGACATGGCTGCATATGAGGGGGAGTCATGACTGCATATGAGGGGGAGACATGGCTGCATATGGGGGGGACACAAGGCTGCATTTGGGGACACATGGCTGCATTTAAAAAAAAGTATCGGTATTCGGAATCGGTGAGTACATAAAAAAAAGTATCGGTAGTGGTACTCGGTCCTAAAAAAGAGGCATCGGGACAACCCTAGTAAGTATACACACTTTCGGGTTTCTTGTCTGGAAACAGGCTGACAAAAATCTTGACGAGAAAAAACAAAGCAGGTTCTCTTTTTTCTTGTCGCGATTCTGGCCAGATTTCCTGACAAGAAACCTGAATGCCTTGTACACATGAACGGTAATCTCGGCAAGAAGCAGTTTTCTTGCTGGTTTTTGCCAAGAAAACCGGTCGTGTGTACGAGGGGAGGGTGCTGACAGGGCCATCCATGGCTCAAAATCCGCTCCGTGTATGGCCAGCTTACAATACAAATTCATCTTGATCTGGGATTTCTTTGCAATAAGTCTTCCCACACATTCTCCTATCTTTGGGTCACATAATCAACTGGCCTCTACCAGCTGAATATCACTGTTCCTCCTTTTCCCTGCAGCTGTAACAGAGTCTAAGGCCAGCCACAGATGGAGTAAATGTCTTTCCTGCAACCACAGACAGGGTTGACAGGGAAATCCCTCCTACAGAGCCATTGTGTTTCTCCCATGTGGGGGGGGGGGGAGCTGTCCCCACCCGGAGAACACAGTGATTATTGCTGCTAGCAATAATCGCATGCAAAGTTTGTCAAGCCAGTTTTACCCAAGTTGATTGATCGATCAACTTGGGTACATACAGCCTGCCTATACTTGGTTCGAATCTCGGCCGGTTCCTGCTGAACCGGCTAAGATTCAAACCATCTATGGCCAGCTTAAGGGCATTTCTAATACTTCTATGGATATCTCTATGTATAGAGACCATTATAGCTGCATATTCAAAAATGTATGTGGCAAAGGACTAGAAAGCATGCTTTAAAGTAGGCGCATTAGTAGGAAACTTGCATGGACTAGCAGAAGATTGCAGCATGTATAGACTACCTAAATTTTAGATTCTTGCTACTCCATGGATGATGCAGCATCTAGATGAGGAAAAATTATATTCTGCATGTTTCATAGTCATAGTCTCATTATTTATTTATTTTTACTTGATTTATATCAGTGCATATCTGGATACATTTTGCCTAATATGTTGATTTCCTATGATTGTCAGCTATATCTAGTGACCATATTATACATCATTTCTGAAAAACCTCCAACAGCCAAACACTACATTGTGGCCACTAGATGAAGCTGACGAGTATAGACAATCAACATATTAGGCAAAATACGACCATAATTTGTGGGGCCCAGGTGAATGCTTGAGGCATTCATCTAATTATATTTTTTTTTTAATCCATAGACCCATTAAAAATACTCAATAATTAAAAAAAATCATTTTGCAAATCTTATTATTGTGAAATCTCTGAGCAAGTGGACAGATTTGTATTTTTCAGAAAACCAGGTAAACTTTATTAGCATTGAGACATTGGTGTATAACACCAGAAGTGCAGAGAAGCTGATGTTTACCATTGATTTCTAACAACTAGTCCCTAATTGGATCTGCAGGACATTTTCTGTAAGTTATTTTTATTGAATGACTATATTTATCATATTACAGTGTGTTAGATTTTATATAAATACCTGAATTATTATTGATGGAGACGGGGCTGTTTGCCTACAGTTCTGCTTTAAAATGTTAGAACTTTACTTATGCTTTTAGCACTGTCAGAAAATGAAATCAACCTGGAGCTACTCATCTGTATGAATCATAAATTTGGAGACAGAACTAAATCAAATATACTTGGTTCTTACCTTGGAATTTATGTTCAGAGATCGGATGGAGGGAACAGCAATCAGACTGAAGCGTTCATAAAGATACTCGTTGGATGAGCTGCCCTTTAGCAGAGCAAATGGGATGAGGTAAAGTTCTCCCTCCAAGACCATCACCAGCTGCCGATGTCTCCCCACTGGACCACTTGAATGCATTAACCCCTTAAAGGAAATATAGATGAAAATGTTCACTGCAAAGTTTTTTGTAAATGTTTCATTATTAGTTCATTCCTATTATAAAATCTTGTCTTGTCTGCTTAAAGCTGTATTAAGCCCAAAAGCAACAATGTATTATATTGCAGCTTACCAATCATTAGATGTGATGGCTGCATTTGTTTTATTTTCTTTGTCGTTTTTCCCTCTATTTTTATTTTGTGATCTAACCAGTAACAGACCTCCAGTATTAGTGAGACATAACTCTGGATGAATAAGTACAGGAGGCACAGAAGGCAGCATAGGTACAAGACAGTCAAGATTCATTTAGAAATTACTTTATTATCCTGATATGATACCCCTGAAATCTGATTGTGGCATCCTACACCTTATTATTCAACATTTAATACTATGTTGTTGTGTTATTATTACTCTGCACTATTCTGTTGTGTTATTATTACTCCACACTATGCTATTGTGTTATTACTCTGCACTATTCTGCTGTGTTATTACTCTGCACTATTCTGTTGTGTTTTTTTCTCTGCACTATTCTGTTGTGTTTTTTTCTCCGCACTATTCCATTGTGTTATTACTCTGCACTATGCTGTTGTGTTATCACTCTGCACTATTCTGTTGTGTTATTACTCTGCACTATTCTGTTGTGTTTTTTCTCTGCACTATTCTGTTGTGTTTTTCTCTGCACTATTCCGTTGTGTTATTACTCTCAACAATTCTGTTGTGTTTTTTCTCTGCATTATTTTGTTGTGTTTTTTCTCTGCACTATTCCATTGTGTTATTACTCTGCACTATTCTGTTGTGTTATTACTCTGCACTATTCTGTTGTGTTATTACTCTGCACAATTCTGTTGTGTTATTACTCTGCACTATTCTGTTGTGTTTTTTCGCTGCACTATTCTGTTGTGTTTTTTCCCTGCACTATTCTGTTGTGTTATTACTCTGTACTATTCTGTTGTGTTATTACTCTGCACTATGCTGTTGTGTTTTTCCCCTGCACTATTCTGTTGTGTTATTACTCTGTACTATTCTGTTGTGTTATTACTCTGCACTATTCTGTTGTGTTTTTCTCTGCACTTTTCTGTTGTGTTATTACTCTGTACTATTCTGTTGTGTTATTAATCCTTACTATTCTGGTGCGTTACTACTCCGCATTATTCTGTTGCGTTAGTACTCTGCAATATTCTGTTGTGTTATTACTCTGCAATATTCTGTTGTGTTATTGCTCTGTACTATTCTGTTGTGTTATTGCTATTCCTATCACTATTCATATGCAACATTTCAACATTTCATATTTCCTTAGCAAAAAAAAAAAATACTTTAATCTTAAATACAAGCCGCTAAATACAAAACACATGATATTCCCTTTCATTTTGAAGGTTAAAATTAAATAAAAGCATGATGATGTCCCCTTAAAAATATTTGGTCTTTTCTAATCTTGCCCATCTGGAAAACAATACTCTCAATTTCAGAAGCATATTAGCATTTCATTGTTTATTCTTTAGACTATATAGTGTTTTTTCTGAATATTTGAAACCCACTCCAAGCTGAGAATCACTGGCATATAGTGTCATCCATAATCATGACATGATAGCCTAACACATCATATTTAGAGCGGTGCTGATGTGTTCCCAAAAAATGTACATAATTTACTGGAATATCCTACTTGTGCTCATTTTGCATCTCTAGCTTACATTGGCGAATGTGCTAGAGAAAGAGATTTAGGGTCAGGCATGGTGACATTAAGCAGCCTCAGGAGACTTCATGAGAAACCTCTTCACTCCATTCTGACAAATTGTTTACAAAAACCAATGATTCCTTTAGGGAAGCATCCATAGACCAAAGCCCAGGGTGAACTTGCTTCCGTTCTCTAAAGCTAAATTTACCAGCATTTGCTCAATCTTTCCTCTCCTTGCACAGTATGAGCTGACAAGAAGTATCTTCCCACTACTGGGAAGTGTTCTCCAGAAATATTTTCCTTCTATATTACGTTTGACTTAGTGCTCTCAAAGCATTAGCTCCAGGTAACTTTTAGCAGCTACTGTAAGTCATAGTGACAAGTGCCTACCCAGAGTTCCAATTTAGAAGAAACCCCTGAGGTTTGCTCTTGTGCTTTACGGAGGCGGCATGCAAGAGCTGCGCAAATGGAATAACAAAGAGCATTTGCATTTTCATCCCATTTACAGTCATTAAGTAAAATAAATTCCTTAAAATCAGACCATGCAAATATATTAATATTTATGCAGCAGAGGGAAAAAAATACCTACGCTATTTACAAATTATATAACCATACATACTAATGTAAGGGGGAGCTAGATTTATAGTATTATAGCACACAAGAGAGCTGATAAGACAAACATGCACAGCATTACAAAGCAAATAGGGGCAACATCTGACAGTAACATACATCAAAAAAGCATGTATTGCTGACCTGCATAATACATATTAAATAACCAAAATGTTTATACATAAATAAATATGTCCATCATGTTGCTTTCTTTTTTTGCCTGCAATGCTGTACTGTAAAAACATAACGCAGGTGCAAAATGGCAAATAGCGATCAGATTGAGACTGCATTATAGACAGTGGGGGCATTATTAAAATATTTGGACAGGTATTTTTTTATTTATTTTTAAAAAAATGCATTGTTCTAGTTTTTTAACGTGTAAATGGTAAGCTTATGCTATACTGTGTTGTAAATCATGCTTACATCAGAAAAGATTATACACAGCCAGGACTGTTTTCTGACAACATGCTGCATGATGCACACCTGGATGACAATGTTTTTTGTACAAGCTTTGGTGAAGATTTACGAAACCTGGTACACAGAATATGGTGCAGCTGCAATCAGCTTCTAACTTGAGCTAGTTTAAATAAAGGGATATTAAAGTCTTGTTTTACTTACCTGCTCTGTGCAGTGGTTTTGCCCAGAGCAGCCCGGCTCCTCCTCTTCTAGGGTCTCTCAGTGGTGCTCCTGGCCCCTCCCTCCTGCCCCCACAGCAAACAGTTTGCTATAAGGGCACTCAAGTCAAGTCATTGCTCTGTGTGCCCATTTAGACATGGAGCTGTGGCTTGGCCTTGCCCCCTCTCTCTCCAGCTACTGTCTCAGCCAATGATAAGGGAGAGTCCCGAACAGCGGAGGTTCATGTGCAACATCGCTGGATCAAAATGGGGCTTAGGTAAATATTAGGGGGGGCCGAGGGGGGCTGTTGCACACAGAAGGTTTTTTTACCTTCATGCATAGAATTCATTGGAATAAAAAAAACTTCTGCCTTTAGAACCACTTTAAGATTTGCCAATAAAACCAAATAGCTGATTGAATTATATAAACAGCTGGACCAAATTCTATAGACAAGGACACACTCCTGCCATACACAAAGAATTAATACACAAAAACAAATTGCTTAAACCTTTTACCACTGTTACTCCTTTTTACTGGCTTTTAAAACTTGTAAATATACCAATTAAAAAATTGGATGAAAGATTGAGCACTGTAAAACACTTTCTTTGATAGATGAATAGCGCATTTTTTTTCTATAGGTAAATCATTATGCTGTGTACCCGCGATCGGTTCATCTGATGAAAACGGTCTGATGGACTGTTTTCATCAGACGAACCGATCGTGTGGGCCCCATCGGTTTTTTATCCATCGATGAAAAAACTAGGAACTTGTTTTAAAAATATCTGTTAACAATAGAAAAAAACAATCATCTGTGGGCACGTCCATCGGTTAAAAATCCACGCATGCTCAGAATCAAGTCGACGCATGCTTGAAAGCACTGAACTTCATTTTTCTCAGCACGTCGTTGTGTTTTACGTCACCGCGTTCTGACACAATCGTTTTTTTTAACTGATGGTGTGTAGGTACGAATGATGGAAGTCAGCTTCATCGGATATCTGATTAAAAAGACCATCAGACCATTTTCATCGGATGAACCGATCGTGTGTACAGGGCATTAGATTCAAATGAAAGAAAGAGGGACAGAGGGACTTTACTTCAAAAGTGCGACGGTTACCTCTGAATTTGGAACAGTTGGGAGCTTGGTTTTACTTTGTCATCTTGTGTCCAGGCTATGGACATTCAAGTGTTAACATTTTTCAAATAAACAGGAAATATCCTTTAAAACAAACCCTTACTGCCATATGTAACTGTACGTACTTTGGAACAATTTGTTCTCAAACTTCACCGCAGAAGTTCTCAAGTTGTTTTCAAAATGCACAGCCCCCTCTACTCCCCACGCTAATTGAAATTGAAAAAGCTTAAAGCGGAGGTTCATCCTGAAAACAACTTTATGCCATTAGATCCAGCATACTGCTGACACCTGAAGTATGCTGTTTTTTTTTTTCTTCTGTAATTACCGTCTTATCAGGCTTTTTATCCGGCTCCGAGCGGGGATTCCTGCGGGGAATGGGCGTTCCTAAGACAGGTCATACATGATTGACGTGCGGGAAGGCGCGTCACGCCTTCCGAAAATAGACGAAGTGGAACTCTGCAATTTATGGCGCTATACGGCGCCTGTACCTGCCGTGTAGAGCCGACTGCGCAGGCGCCGTAAAAAGCCGAGTCCCACGTCGTGTATTTTCGGAAGGTGTGACACGCCTTCCCGCACGTCAATCATGTATGACCTGTCTTAGGAATGCCTACCCCCGGGGGGATTGAGAAGCCGGAAGCCGGGTGAAAACAGCTGTACAACTGTAAGTACAGCAGCAAAAAAAAACAACATACTGTCGATGTTAGCAGTATGCTGGATCTAACGGTATATAAATGTTTTAGGGTGAACCCCCGCTTTAAAGCAGAAGTTCAGCCAACACCAAACTAACTCTAAACCTACTTGTAGCCATATTCTAAAACTAATCCATCTAGCCCTGCTGCTCTGCAGCTGCTTCGTTCCAGTCCCAGGATGAGCCATCAGTGGTGGGAGTGTGTAGGAGAGACAGCCGACAACGAAAGCCTCATAGTAAGTCTATGGGTGACGTCACTTCCCAAGTCTATGGGTGATGTCACTTCCCAGGCATTTTTCAGCCGTTGTCTGTTCTCTCCTGCACACAGCATCCGCCACTGGAGACCAGACCACATTAGCTTCAGAAGAGGTATGTATAGAGACTTCTTTACAGGGCTAAATAGATTTGTTTTAGGATGTGGCTGCAAGTAGATTTAGAGTTAGGTTTTGGGTGTACTTCCACTTCAAGGATAAGTTCACATGAGAACACATTCTCAGTAACTGAAATTAGTGGGGCAGCAGTGTATTATGGAAATTTCCATGATGGGAATTGCTGCCAAGGCCCCCCTTTTGTAAACTCACTGATATATGCTGCCATTGATGCGTAAATAGTATTTTATTTAAATGTGGACACTTTTGTGTCCACTTATAAATAAAGGACAATCGGCTACATGAAAAAAAAGTGGATGGTGGCTGCTCGGATGTGCTGCTCTGTGCCTGGATGCCAGGGCCGTCTTAATAGCATCATGGGCCCCTGGGCAAAGTAATGCTCTGTGGCCCCTACAATGATGACAGTGCAGGTAAACAGACATCAAGTAGGTAGGAGGCAGACTGCTTCCACTGTGTATTTATCACTCTCAGTACCATCATGGGGCCCCCAATTTCAGGGCAGTGTGGGCTCAAGGACCAGCTGCTTTGGGGAAAGTGCAGGGGCCCCCCCATGCAGCTGGGGCCCCTGGGCAGTGCCCAGGTGTGCCCTCTCATTAAGACAGCCCTGCTGGATGCTGCAGAGAATTTTTCAGTATGGCTATGCCCAGAGTGAAATAGTTAAAACAGTAAAACATTAATGCAGAAACTGACAAGTGGCAGAAATATGTCATTCTAATTGCAGACTTGCTGTGTGTGCAAAACAATAATCCACAGGTGACAAATTTTCTCAAACCAGTTTCGCATATTAATTATTCACAGTAGCTCTAGAGCTGCCTTTCCCAACCCTTTTAACATGTTGGAACCCTTGAAATAACTTTCAGGTCCTCAGCTTACCGTGCATTAAGGCTGTTTTCACACTGATTCTCTTTTGTTCAGTTCAAAAAAAGCAGAAGAAAAATGCATGCCTTTAACTCCTATGCTCACACTGGGAGAGTGTTTGTAATCCACAAGCAAACACCCCCAAAGTGTCCTGGGCATATTCTACTAGTGGCAGCAAAGTTCAGCAACAACAAACAAGCTTAGCACATGCATACCTCCCAACTATCTGAGATGGGAATGAGGAACACCTATCAGCAAAGTATGTAGGCATAGGACACACCCCTTGCTGCACCCCCTTAAAAAAGTATTGTACAAAAAAAATTGGTTAAACCCACAAGTGCTTTTTTTACCACTACTATTCCTTTATATTGGCTTTTGGAGAGTGTTTGTAATCCACAAGCAAACACCCCCAAAGTGTCCTGGGCATATTCTACTAGTGGCAGCAAAGTTCAGCAACAACAAACAAGCTTAGCACATGCATACCTCCCAACTATCTGAGATGGGAATGAGGAACACCTATCAGCAAAGTATGTAGGCATAGGAACGAAAAAAGAAAGAACACACCTCCTCTAATGATTTAAATTATTCCGAAAATTTATTTTAATTCTAAATTGTCACTCCCCTATTTGAGGGGTCACCGCCGTAGCTAAAAACTAAGCATATAAAGAGGGGGATGTTAACCCATAGGGAGACCAAGAAATGTTATCCCCAATGGGCAACAAAGGAGCTACCAAGGCAGGGATGGACAATAAATTAAAAAATTTTTAATTTCATGTAAATGTAAATATACAAGTTTTCAGAATATTGTAGTCAGATAAATATTAAATACAAGTTGTATGTTAAGAACCCAGATGTGACCCTGCTTGTCGTGGCCGGCCAATACTGCACTAATGAACCAAGTTCATATCTCGTGCAACAAAACAACATACATAAGACACCGACAAATGACAAACATAAAAAACATATAACTAAGGTGATCCGGACACCGAGTGGGTTACCGCTGCTGGGAATTCCTGACGGAAAATGCCGTATAAGTTGCTATCTAAAGAGATGTGGTTGTAGTATAGGGAATAACCAGTAGCGGTACCCCTGCAGGAAAAAGGGGGGAGGAAGAAGGAAAAAACAAGGGGGGGGAGGGGAGTTGCAGCACCAATCAGTGTGTGAGATGAAAAAAAGTGTCCATCAAGTTTGAATGAACTCAAGTCTTATTAAATTCCGAAGATGGATATATAAGATATCTTATTAGATTATCATTGAGTCCAAATTGATAGGTATCTTTGTATAACCTCAACAACAGCAAGATTCCTTAATAATATTCTGTAATTGTCCAATATATATAGGGCTTTTAGCTGTTGAGTGTTAAATTTCACTGAAGACCATATTAGCATATATGAAAATTCATATCACCAAAGAAATGATTCATTTTAATTGGCCCCCGAACTTCTTGATGTGAGCAATTGCATAGACTGTTGATAAGGTAATTGGAACGATCTTACCAGGCTCCAAGTAGGGAGATCTATGGGTAGGTGGCTGAAGTTAATTCCCCGTGTTCTGCGAAGTAAATGTTTTGCTGACAGCAATTGTTGTTTCTTTAACGCAGCTGTTTTAGGCAACACGTGCAGGGGATAATCAAGCCTTTTATTTTGACCCGGTGCCCCCACCCGCATCCTGCCGCGGTGCGGCATCTCCCCCCCCCCTCCCCTCCCCTTACCCTGTCCTCTCCGTTGCATGACATGTGACGTATGATCGGGGGATGTGGTGTAATAGATGCTATGTATACTAGGTATCTCCTATTTGTTATATGTCTCGGTAGTATTTATGCTGGTAAAGAATGAAATCTGTCAACATGCAGCAAGCACCAATAGTCTATTTATCAGAACTCCTGTATTTTTTGTTTCTCACTTACCAATGTGGGAGGAACGTGCACCGATAGCATATGAAGGAGCGATGCACGTCTCTCCCTCAACGTCCAGATGAAGCTACGTGACTCACGTTGCGAAACGCGTTGACGTCATTCGGTGTCGGACGCCGCTCAGACAAACCCCTGCTGGCGCGGTTTTTGAAGGAAAAAGTTTGACGGAGGACAAATTTCTCAGCACAATAATATGAGAAGACCTGAGGACCGTATCCCCACATAGTGGGACCAGTGAATTGGCCGAACGAAATAGATGTACACCATACCATAGACGGACCTTTGGATCACACAAACGGCTTGATTATCCCCTGCACGTGTTGCCTAAAACAGCTGCGTTAAAGAAACAACAATTGCTGTCAGCAAAACATTTACTTCGCAGAACACGGGGAATTAACTTCAGCCACCTACCCATAGATCTCCCTACTTGGAGCCTGGTAAGATCGTTCCAATTACCTTATCAACAGTCTATGCAATTGCTCACATCAAGAAGTTCGGGGGCCAATTAAAATGAATCATTTCTTTGGTGATATGAATTTTCATATATGCTAATATGGTCTTCAGTGAAATTTAACACTCAACAGCTAAAAGCCCTATATATATTGGACAATTACAGAATATTATTAAGGAATCTTGCTGTTGTTGAGGTTATACAAAGATACCTATCAATTTGGACTCAATGATAATCTAATAAGATATCTTATATATCCATCTTCGGAATTTAATAAGACTTGAGTTCATTCAAACTTGATGGACACTTTTTTTCATCTCACACACTGATTGGTGCTGCAACTCCCCTCCCCCCCCTTGTTTTTTCCTTCTTCCTCCCCCCTTTTTCCTGCAGGGGTACCGCTACTGGTTATTCCCTATACTACAACCACATCTCTTTAGATAGCAACTTATACGGCATTTTCCGTCAGGAATTCCCAGCAGCGGTAACCCACTCGGTGTCCGGATCACCTTAGTTATATGTTTTTTATGTTTGTCATTTGTCGGTGTCTTATGTATGTTGTTTTGTTGCACGAGATATGAACTTGGTTCATTAGTGCAGTATTGGCCGGCCACGACAAGCAGGGTCACATCTGGGTTCTTAACATACAACTTGTATTTAATATTTATCTGACTACAATATTCTGAAAACTTGTATATTTACATTTACATGAAATTAAATTTTTTTTAATTTATTGTCCATCCCTGCCTTGGTAGCTCCTTTGTTGCCCATTGGGGATAACATTTCTTGGTCTCCCTATGGGTTAACATCCCCCTCTTTATATATGTAGGCATAGGACACACCCCTTGCTGCACCCCCTTAAAAAAGTATTGTACAAAAAAAATTGGTTAAACCCACAAGTGCTTTTTTTACCACTACTATTCCTTTATATTGGCTTTTGGAATTTACAAATGCAGCCATTTAGAAATCAGATAAAAGGTTTAGCGCTGGGAAACACTTTTTGATAGATAAAAAGTGCATTTTATATACAGCTATATAGATCAGACCAAAATGAGGGACAAATAAGGAGGAATGAGGGACAGAGGGACATTGCTCCAAATCAGGGGCAGTCCCTCAAAATCCGGGACAGTTGGGAGGTATGACATATGTACAGTTGGCCAAAAGGCCCATAACTACTTATACTGTATAGATTTCTTCCCCGGAGCCTAGGTGAGTGGTGACACCACAGCCTGAAGCTTGCGCCTGTAATTCACGCCCAGAAAGATCATTTGACTTACACTACAACCCATTTCCTCCCTCTTAACAGAGCCCTGATATTTAGCACTCAGGCTTTCCACTCAACAGCTTGCTCTGCATACACAGCAGCCCCTTGTGGGTCTCTTCCAAGGATCTCAGTAGCTCTCTTTCTCTCTCTCTCTGTATGGCAACACACTTCCTGCCCTGTCTCTTTCTATCCGCACTATCCACAACTAAAAAGCCCATCAATCACCCCCTCTGCTCTTCCATGTGCTGATGCCACGGCCAATGTTCAACGGTCAGTCGCTGCAGGCAATCAGGTTCCACCTCTCATCCCTTATCTTGGCCATGATGTCCCTTATCTTGGCCCCTCCTTTTTGGCAAGTGCCCCAACAGAAACTTGCTTTTCATAGAATGCATTAAGGTAAAAAAACCTTAAAGGGGTTGTAAAGGTAAAAAAAAAAATCCCTAAATAGCTTCCTTTACCCTAGTGCAGTCCTCCTTCACTTACCTCATCCTTCGATTTTGCTTTTAAATGTCCTTATTTCTTCTGAGAAATCCTCACTTCCTGTTCTTCTGTCTGTAACTACACATAGTAATGCAAGGCTTTCTCCCTGGTGTGGAGAAAGCCTTTTGAGGGAGGAGGGGGCGAGCAGGCAAGTCAGGACGCTCTCTACTTTGCAGATAGAGAAAGGAGCTGTGTGTTAGTGGGCGTCCTGACACTCCTGCTCGCCCCCTCCCCCCTCAAGAGGCTTTCTCCACACCAGGAAGAAAGCCTCGCATTATTGTGTGGAGTTACAGACAGAAGAAATAAAGACATTTAAAAGCAAAATCGAAGGAAGAGGTAAGTGAAGGAGGACTGCACTAAGGTAAAGGAAGCTATTTAGGGGGAAACAATGTACCTTTACAACCCCTTTAAGGCTTTAAAACCACTTTAAGAGAAGGGTCCCCTTACACTGGTGGTCAGCTAAATGCTCCTTTGCATTGGTGGTCAGTATAGTGTTCAATTACACTGGACACAAAGGGGGAGATTTACAAAAACTGCTGCACACAGAATATGGTGGCCAGTGTAGGGCCCCCTTTCACTAGAAGTCAGTGAAATGCCCTCTTACATTGGTTTTCAGTATAGTGCTTCCTTAAATTAGTGGTCAGTGTAGTATCTTTTTACATTGGTGGTCAGAGTAGAAGGACCTTCACTGATAGTTCATTGTCAGTACAGTACCTCCCTAAATTGGTAGCCTGTGTAGTGCCCTCTTACATTAATGGTTAATGGAAGAAGGACCCTATTACCCTTGTGATCACTGGGAGAATGACCCTTTACACTGGTGGTCAGTGGAGGAAGGGCCCCATTACATTGGTGGTCAGTGGGAAGAATGCATCTAACATTGGTGGCCAGTGAGAAGAATTACTGTTCTCAGGGTGTAAAAAATACTCTGCTATCAATAGCTAAAAAGATCATTGGTGTGAGTGGTTACCTTGATCAATGAACCCCTAACAACTCTGAGGCCGCGTACACACGATCAGACCGGTCCGATGACACTGGTCCTAAGACCAGTTTCTTTGGACCAATTCGATGGTGTGTACGGCCCATCCGACCTTTGTCCATCGGACCAAAGTTTTAAAACTTGCTTTAAAATCTGTCGGACAGATTCGATGGTTAGTACACAAAAGCATCGGACCAAAAACCCGTGCATGCTCAGAATCAAGTCGACGCATGCTTGCAAGCATTTAACTTAGTCACCGCGTTCTGGTCTAAACAGATTTTTGGCCCGATGGTGTGTACGCACATAAGACCATCAGACCACTTCAGCATGGTCCGATGAATACGGTCAGTCGGACCAGTTTCATCGGACCGGTCTGATCGTGTGTATGTGGCCTGAAGGTTCCACAGATCCCTGGTTGAGATAGGCTGCTTTGGAGGGGGAATCCAGTGCATTTGCAGGTTAATATTATAATCTGTCATATATAAAAAGACCTTTGTGGCCCTACCAGACTAAGGTTGCTTTTTTTCAGACAAAATCTTGTAACATACTTCAGAGGAACATCAGAAATTGTACTCTAATTTGTCTTTATTTGTTGCTGCTACTTTCAATGACCTAATGAAATTCCTTCAGTGCTTCTCTTTTTTTTTTTCTAGTTTTCAAAAAACTTGTAACAGAGTGACCTGCATCCTACAATGTCCTTGTGAATAATTTAATATCTAATTAACTCCAACAGAGAATATTTTGCTGACTAAAGAATGTGATACTGCGGTCTTAGATCTATCTTAGGTTGCCTTCAACACCATCAATTTCAGTGTCGGTTTTCCCATAGGAATTTTATCAAAGGGAGTACTGGATAATAATAACATCTGAGGCATACACTTTTATAATATGTATTTCTAACACTTACTTTGCTGAAGCAACCTTGAGTAAACTTTTTAGTTGAGAAGTAACAGTTAAAAATTAGTTTTATCAGCAGTGGTTAACCAGCAATTCGACAAGCAAGGGTCAAACCTTCACCCAAGCTATCAAAAATAAAAATGTTTCACCTAGAGATAACCTTTATGCCCTGTACACACGACCGGTTTTCCCGCCTGAATAAACTCTGACGTTTTTTCTGAAGGAATTCTGCTCAAGCTGTCTTGCATACACACGCTCACACTAAAATCCGACTGTCAAGAATGCAGTGACGTAAAACGCAGAGCCGAGAAAATTAAGTTCTATGCTTCTGAGCATGCGTGGGGTTTATCCCATCGGAAAAGCATACAGATGATCGGAATTTCCGATCAAATTTTTTTCCGATCAAATTGAGAACATGTTTTCTATCTAATTCCGTCTGAATTTTCAACAAAAAAGTCTGATGGGGTATACATAAGAACGGAATATCCAATGCAAAGGTCCAGTCTGACTTTTTCAAGCGGGAATTACGCTCATGCGTACAAGGCTTATCACTTCCCAGTTACATGACAGGTTAATGTAAAGCTGAACTGAAGAAAAACAACTAAATATAATTGTGAAATACATATATGAGAGCTGTTTTATCTGCAAAAGGATGTGCACTTCTGTCCGTTCAGTCCATCCTGACATTTACACGGCTACAATAAACAGCAACAGCCTAATTGGTGACCTGACTGTCTCCCCTGCCAATAAGAATAATACCAGGCATTGGTATGTTATACATAGTTACATTGGTCCAGCACAGGGCTTTTTTTCTCAGAGAATAGGCTTAGGAACTCCTCCCTTCCAAGTCACCCTTGACTCCACCCCCTACCCACCTCTGAGCACCGTTCCTTGTTCCACCCCTTATCCACCTCAGAGTGCCACTCCTTTTAGAGAATGCAGAAACAAGTATCATTTTGTGGTGCTGAAGTATTTTGTATAGAATTTAATGATGACAAGAAAGGAAATAAAATAGCAACAATAGCTTCCCCAGTAGCCACCATTAATAGACCCTCCAGTAGCCAGCAGATCCCTCCAAGCAACTATTGACCCTCTGCAACATAAAACCCACCCCAGCAACAATAGATCCCCCACCAGCAACAATAGACCCCAATGCAAAAATAGATCCCTCAGTAGCCAGCATCAATAGACCCTCCAGCAGCAAGTAATAAAGACCCCTCCCTCAACAGTACATCCCTCCTAGCATTGACTGACCTCCCCAGCAACAATAGTTTCCCCACGAGCAACAAAAGAACTCCCCAGCAACATTAGACCCCCTTCCTTTGAAAAATAGATCCCCTCCAGCAACAATAGATACCTCAGCAGCCAGCATCAATAGACTCTGCAGCACACCCCAGAACCTCTTTCCATTACATACATTCAAGTCAGGAGGTGCCGGAACTGCGTTCCCCCGTGTTCCCGCTGAAAAAAAGCCCTGGTCCGGCATATAAATGAATGAATAGTAGGAGATACCTAAGGCCTGCTTTCATGGGCTTTGGACTTGTGTTGGTAGCCCCAGCTTGATTAGATTAATTTAGGATACTTCTGGGATCATTCAGAATTCATTGCATGCAAACAAAAGCTCACCAAAAGTTCAGAACAGGCCCTTAGATTACCAGCGTAATCATTTGTGCGTATCTTTTAGCTTACTTTTCTGCAAGTCAATAATAGTTTTAATGTGCTTGAAACACCCAGTCATGCTGTGACCTCAGGTCCACAAATGTGTCTAGGGAAAGACTTATGTCAGATGTGCAACTATACTTGCAGGCTCTCTTTTTCTTCATGTTTGAAGATTCATGATCTGTTTTTATCCCAAACTAAAATGATATGACCAGCTCAACAGTTTTAGAGAATTAACAAAATTACTGTTTGGCAAAAAACTAAACTCAGATGGACTCAGTCAGGGGCCCAGGGCACTATGCCCATATATATACTGAGGTCTATTGCGATAATTATGTAAAAACCCTTGGCTTGTATTGTCTTCATTTATTTTTCCTTGTCTCCCCAATAACCATAAGAGACATAAATTATTTTTTAGCTGATAACCTACAGTCATACATATATATTTGCTCTCATTTAGATGTTGGAAGCTTTACAAATTAAGTCTTTTTTTTTTCTGCTTGAGGGATGAAATGGGATTTGATTTAATTTTTGGTGATGTTTTATGTTCTATGCTGTGCACTTCTTAAAGACGCAGTCAGTGAAAGTGTTGCTTAGATGATGACAGCAAAGGACACAGCGCTTTGAGGAACCATAGCGTATAGATCACCCAAGGCAAAAATTCAATCAAGTACTGGTATCATGCCAAGGGTACAATACCACTTAATTCATGCTCAGTGTCTGTGGATAAAAGCTGTTAACAATAGCATTTTAGGTAACAGAGGGGTTTTTGATCTTTTTCATGTACAAAACAGTATTACTTGAACAAATATAGCGATGGTTTGCAACTAAAATTGAACTGAACTGAGTAAAACTTCTAACAATAATAAAGCAGGAACATTTTAGTTCTGATCATTAGATCAAATAAATACAATTACTGCAGGCAAAATATATTGTTGTTTTAGTTCCACAGCCATTATAAGCAGTATATAGCAATAAACAGCACACAAATATTAAAGTATTATTTTAGGTTTGATAAACATTTAAAACTATTTTAAGATAAAAAAAAAATTAAAAGTATTAATCTGCTAAATAATAACTAGGGGAAAAAAATAGTAAACAATCCTATCGTATGGTAAATTCATACACGTCTAATATACAACTACTCCACAACGTGTGTTCTGTTATGCCTACGTAAGACAGGTGTTGGTACTGCCAGATTGTAACCGAACCAATGTGCATGAGTGACCATCTGAGATGGCAGCACCGGCCTTAAAGTACACAGTCAGATGGTAAAAAGCTGGGTTTTTAACACTGTGCATGTACTGCCAAGCCAGCAGAGTCACCATCTGACTGCATAATGCATAAGGAGTTTAACCACTTGCCGACCGTCGCACGGCTATTTACGTCGACAGAATGGCACGGCTGGGCAAATGGGCGTATATATACGTCCCCTTTAATTTGCCGCCATGTGGTCGAGCACTAGCCACCGGTGGAGCACTTGCGAGCTCCGCGCCTACGGGATCCGTGGACTCAATGTCCGCCGGTGTCCTGCGATCGGGTCACAGAGCTGAAGAACGGGGAGATGTCAGTGTAAACACAACATCTCCCCGTTCTTCCCCTCGCTGTTCCCGGTGACAGGGAACAGACAATCAGTGACGTGTCACTCGTAGCCATGCCCCCTATCAGTTAGAAGGACACACTTAACCCCTTCAGCGCCCCCTACAGGTTAACCCCTTCACTGCCAGTGTCATTTTTGCAGTAATCAGTGCATTTTTATAGCACTGATCGCTGTAAAAATAACAATGGTCCCAAAATGGTGTCCAAGTGTCTATAATGTTGCAGTCACAACAAAAATCGCTGATCGCTGCCATTACTAGTAAAAAAAAAAATATTAATAAAAATGCCATAAACAATCCCCTATTTTGTAGACGCTTTAACTTCTGTGCAAACCAATCAATAAATGCTTATTGTGATTTTTTTACCAAAAATATGTCCAGTAGAAGAATACGTATCGGCCTAAACTGATGAAATAAAAAAATGTATATATATTTTTTGGGGATATTTATTATAGCAAAAAGTAAAAAATATTGATTTTTTTTCAAAATTGTCGCTTTATTTTTGTTTATAGCGCAAAAAACAAAAACCGCAGAGGTGATCAAATACCAACAAAAGAAAGCTCTATTTGTGGGGAAAAAAGGATGTCAATTTTGTTTGGGAGCCACGTCGCACAACGCAATTGTCAGTTAAAGCGACACAGTGCCGAATCGCAAGAAGTGGCCTGGTCTTTTGCCAGCCAAATGGTCCGGGGCTTAAGTGGTTAATGTGCCATGGGACCGACATGCATGGGGCGAAAGATATTCTAATCTTCCATGAAAAAGTCTAGGGTTGTCCTTCTACAATATGACTTTTTTAATAAGGTCATGTTGGGAGAAGTAGTACAAAGGGCAACAACAAATAACGACCTATAATGTTTAATATTGTAATATTATAAGTGAAATTATTATGGTTGATTTTTAAAACACCACCAGCCTCGTTTTAGGAAATAATAGAGATAATATAATTAAATTAGTGTTCATATGTAAGGAGAGATTGGAAAATCTAGAAAAGATGCCATATACGTACAGTAATCTAATTAATATGCATACATAAATACATATAATTATACTCAAGGACAAAAAAATTATTTGGCAACTCAACTGCTTTTTTTTTTAATTTCCTAAGAATTGTACTAAGGACACAAGGACATCGGATACATGTAGGAACAAAGATTTTACAATTTGTATAATAAAGCTCAAAATCTCTGCCAAGGCAAAGTCACATGACCAGAGCTCAAGGGCTGCTTTTTAATAATTAAATGTGCAGTTTTTGTTTTATAATTTTTAGTGTTGCTGTATATTGGGAAATGTCAGGTATGTTTTTAATACAGATATGTAAAGTGCTAAGAAATCCACAATAACTATGTATATTCAGTATATTTATCCAGTATTGTAAAATATATTATTACACATAACATTGTATAAACAGTAGCCCATATACACTCACCGGCCACTTTATTAGGTACACCTTGCTAGTACCGGGTTGGACTCCCTTTTACCTTCAGAACTGCCTTAATTCTTTATGGAATATTTTCAACAAGGTGTTGAAAACAACCCATAGAAGTTTTGTTCCATATTGCGATGATAGCGCCACACAGTTGCTGCAGATTGGTCAGCTGCACATACATGATGCAAATCTCCTGTTCCACCACATCTCAAACGTGCTCTATTAGATTGAGGTCTGGTGACTATGGAGGCCATTGTAGAGTGTGGAGGCCATTGGAGTACAGTGACCTCATTGTCATGTTCAAGAAACCAGTGGTGAGATGATTTGAGATTTGTGACATGGTGCATTATCCTGCTGGAAGGAGCCATTAGAATATGGGTACAATGTAGTCATAAAGGGATGGACATGGTCAGCAACAATACTCAGGTAGGCTGTGGCATTTAAACCATGCTCAATTGGTATTAAGGGGGTCAATGTGTGCCAAGAAAATATCTATTACACCATTATACCACCACCAGCCTGAACAGTTGATACAAGGCAGGATGGATCCATGCTTTCATGGTGTCTACACCAAATTCTGACCCTACCATCTGAATGTTGCAGCTAAAATCAAAACTTATCAGACCAGGCAATATTTTTCCATTCTTCTATCGTCCAATTTTGGTGAACCTGTGCGAATTGTAGCCTCAGTTTTCTGTTCTTAGCTGACAGAAGTGGCACTCGGTGTGGTCTTCTGGTTCTGTGGGCAATCTGCTTCAAGGTTCGATGTGTTGTACGTTCAGAGATGGTATTCTTCATACCTTGGTTGTAATGCGTGGTTATCTGAGTTACTGTTGCCTTCCCATCATCTCAAATCAGTCTGCCCATTCTCCTCTGACCTCTAAGGCCTCGTACACACGAGGCTCTCTTTTTGTTCAAATCGGTCGGACCGACCGATTTGAACAAATCTGTCTGATAGGATTTTGGTTTGCTCACGTGTACACACGACCAAACCAAAATCCCCACCAGCAGACGGCGCGCTGACGTGTCGGTGAAGTGGCGGTGACGTTGACACCGCCACGTCACCGCACCGGGAAGTAAAACACTTCCGCGCATGCGCCGAATCCATTCGGCGGCGGTGCGGGACGACATGTCTGCTGGTAAGTGTACTAACCAGCAGACATGTCGGGCGGACGGATTCCCACCCGATAGATTTTAAAGCATGCTTTGAAATCTGTCGGGTGGCCAAATCCGTCGGCTCAGCCGTACACACGATCGAATCTGTCTGCTGGGACGGTCTAGCAGACCGTTTCCAGCAGACAGATTTGATCGTGTGTACGAAATCTGTCTGTCTGGAAACGGTCTGCTAGACCGTCCCAGCAGACAGATTCGATCGTGTGTACGGGCGAGCCGACGGATTTGGCCACCCGACAGATTTCAAAGCATGCTTTGAAATCTATCGGGTGGGAACCCGTCCGCCCGACATGTCTGCTGGTTAGTACACTTACCAGCAGACATGTCGTCTCGCACCGGCGCCGAATGGATTCGGCGCATGCGCGGAAGTGTTCCACTTCCTGGTGCGGTGACGTGGCGGCGTCAATGTCACCGACACGTCAGCGCGCCGTCTGCTGGCGGGGATTTTGGTTTGCTCGTGTGTACACTCGAACAAACCAAAATCCAAACAGACAGATTTGTTCAAATCGGTCGGACAGACCGTTTGGAAAAAATCTATTGCCTCGTGTGTACGAGGCCTTAACATCAACGAGGAATTTCGTTCACACAACTGCCGCTCACTGGATATTTTCTCTTTTTTGGACCATTTTCTGTAAACCCTAGAGATGGTTGTGTGTGAAAATCCCAGTAGATCAGTCGTTTTTGAAAGACTTAGACCAGCCCCGTCTGGCACCAACAACCATGCCACGTTCAAAGTCACTTACATGCCCTTTCTTCCTCATGCTGATGCTCGATTTTGAACTTCAGCAAGTCACCTTCACCGCGTTTAGATGCCTAAATGCATTGAGTTGCTGCCATGTGATTGGCTGATTAGCAATTTGTGTTACCAAGCAATTGAACAGGTGTACCTAATAAAGTGGCGGTGAGTGTGTATTCTTAAGCCCTGTACACACGATCAGACATGTCTGATGAGACTTGTCTGACTGACCGTTTTCATCAGACAACTCTGAACTTGTCTGATGTGCGCACACACCATCGGACCAAAATCCGATCAGACCAGAACGCGGTAACGTAGAACACAACGACGTGATGAAAAAACGAAGTTCAATGCTTCCAAGCATGCGTCGACTTGATTCTGAGCATGCGCAGGTTTTTGGTCCGATGCTTTTGTGTACTAACCATCGAATCTGTCCGACGGACAGGTTTCCATCGGACAGGTTTTAAAGCATGTTTTAAAACTTTGGTCCGCTGGAAAACGGTCTGCGGACCAGTTTCGGCGGACGTGTTCGATCATGTGTACGCAGCGTTATAGTCAATGTCATCTTAATTCTAAGGCCGCGTACACACGACTAAATAAATCCGATCAAATCGGTCTGACAGACCGATTTGATCGGATTTGTCCGCTGGGCTATTTTGGCGGTGACGTTGACGCCGCCACGTCACCGCACCAGGAAGTAAAAAACTTCCACGCATGCGTCGAATCCATTCGACGCATGTGCGGGCAGATATGTCCGCTGGTTAGTGTACTAAGCAGCAGACATGTCGGACGGACGGGTTCCCAGCAGACAGATTTTTAAAGCATGCTTTAAAATTTGTCTGCTGGAAAAACCTGTCTGTCCGCCCGTACACACGATCGAATTTGTCTGCTGAAACGGTCCGTCGGACCGTTTCCAACAGATAAATTCGATCGTGTGTACGCGGCCTTAGAATTCAAATTCACGGGAGTGCAAGTCATACCTAAGATAGCAAAAAATCATTTCACAAACCACTGTCTCCCCATAAGTGATTCCAATGCTTGTAATGTCATCATTTTCTTTCTTTGGTTTATGAATATTGTGCTTTCAGGCTGCTCTTATACATGGCGAATGATATACAGAGTGTCTTTTCATGTATAATTTTTATTATACTGCACTTAGTAGATTAAAAAAAAAAAAAAAACAAGATGAAAACACAAGCAATTGAATGCAGTCCAGACCATAGATAGAGCTTTTTCCTCCATAAAAAAAGACTTGTCTGTCAAACTTTATTCTACTCAGAAGCTGAAAGGAGACATACACCATTACAATGGGAACAAAAGACAAGCAGCTTGATTTGCCAAAGCGTCTTCTCTTCGGTAATAAGCCTGCCTTTTAATGGCATCAGCCTAATAAATAATTTTTCATATAGCAGGAAGGAACGAAATAAGGTGTATTCTCCCACAAAGTACAATGATTACTCCTCCGAGTCGCAGTTTCAGTATACAGAGTAGAAAACTAATTCCCACATAATATTATACAACTTCAAATGCTTCCTCATAAAGCCAAAATGTATTTTAAAAGCTTTCTCATCTCAAGCATATGGTAAAGTAACCTTGTACAAGCACCGCTGGTAACACATGTAGCTCTTATTTAAGTAGCATGAATTTATTATGATCTGTGTTTTTTATGTTTTTGTGCCTTTTTTTTTACCTCACAAACACACTTCCCATCTTGTGGTCAGCAATATAAAACCAGGCAAAAACCTGTCACTGTAATTTATGATAGCCTAAATGATTCACGCCAGTAGTTGTGACATGAGAGAATAGAAAGCCAGCTCATTGGGTGAATTGCGTTGTATTTTTATTGAAGAAAGCTTAAAGCGGTATTACCCCTCTCCCTACAGCTTATCAATTCTTAAATGCGATGGCTACATTAGTTTTCTTTTTTTAAATGTCTTTCCTTTATTTTCACCTGATGACCAAGCCAGGAAGTCTGTTTTTTTTTTTTTTTTTTCAACAAAACAAGCTATCCTGATGATGTAGCAGTTACAGGGCTGAGAACCATTTACCACTGACAAGGATGCTTACAATGATCAGCTTTTATTTATGTACTGTAAAACCTTTATCCCAAAAGGGAAAAAAAAGTGCTTGTTGTAACTGCTTATAAAACGTTAGCTGGAGTTTGGCTTCAAATTGATTAATGTAATTAAATCTGCTCGTACATCTAACATTCTTCACCCCCCAGATTGACAATGCTGCTGTCCAAAGGTGTCCCTGTGCTCCTTCGTCCAGAGTGTAGGCACTCTAATACAGGAGGTGTTTTACTGGCCAAATCACCAGGTTAAAGAAAAAAATCTAAAAAAAAGAAAGCTAATGCAGCCACCACATCTTACGACTGGTAAGCTGCAATAATAGAATCAGTGTCAAGGAGCATTTAAGGGACAAATCTATTGAAATCAATGTGATAATGTTGGAAGATAAATAACAGAATGTGTTTTGTTGAACTGTTCTATATCATTTCATGAAATTTTTTAAAGCGTTTTGTATTATATTTTCTGTTCAGCTACTTCCTGATTTATGCTTCTTGGTGAAACATATCATAGTGATCAATGAGGTGTTCAAAACCTGAAAATGAGAGCAGATGTTCAAGTAAATAAAAGAAGAAAGAAAACAGATGAGAATTGAAAGCAAATGGCAGCTTGATGCCAAACCTCTTCCAATACATGGCTTGCATAGCTTTTCCACAGATTGTGTCTACATGCACAAATGCAGTGCAGACAAAAAATAAATAAATTCTGAGAGATGTCGGAAGACATACAGTTTTTTTTCGCTCCATAAGACACACTTTTTCCCCCCCAAAACATGGAGGAAAGTGCCTCTGCGTCTTATGGAGCGAATATTGAACAGGAGTCGCCGCTGCCGCCGCTCGCTCCGTGTACACACACGGGACACACCACCTACTCAGCCCGCCCTCTCACACTCCAGCTAACCAGAAGCCAGCCCTGCCCAAGGCAATCCTGTGTCGTCTCCAATCATGGCGCCGCTAGCCCAACGTGGGGTGACGTGAGAGTCCGCTGTCACCAATCGTGGCTTTCCCCATGACGTTTCTGGGAATGCCTTCATCCCGGGCTGCTGTGAGCCAATGGGGGCAGAGGGAGGCAAGGCAAACTGTCAGAATAAATGGGATGGGCGGTGAGATGGAGAAGCGGCGTGTGTGTTTATAATGCTGAAATATGCGGCATGTATATTATAGGAGTATTTATGGGAGTATTTATGGGAGTATTTATGTGGAGATCATGCTAGGTGCTTAGATAGATGGAACGAGACACGGCTAACTACACTGTTTCTCACCTTTTCTTACTATTTCAATATCTTTGCTTGTATTATGACACTGGTGTGTGCATACTGTACTACATATCCATAGGAACATGTGAGACATCCTTGCTATAGATCTACACTGTATGGCCTTATAAGATCCAATTACTCGCTCATCAGATTATACTCACATAAACACTGGTGTATCTTTATTTATTATAGGAATACCACTGGCAAATGCACTGTCCACTGGCTAATGTACATTTTATTTGCCAGGCTTCTGTATGGGTCAGAATATTTTTTTTTCTTGGTTTCCTCCTTTAAAACATAGGTGCGTCTTATCGTCAGGTGCATCTTATGGTGCGAAAAATACAGTACTACAGAATTGGCAGGGGAAAAGGTGGAGACCCAGAGGATGGTAGTCCTAGTCTTCGCGTTCAGAAGACATGAAGAGCAGGAGGGTATGCTTAGGCCTCGTCGTAAAGGAAACATAATTTTCCCCGACGAGTTCCTTGTCAGGCTTGTCGAGAATCTTGTCAAGCTTTCTTTGCATACACACTGTCAAGACAAAATCTCGTCATTCTCAAATGCGGTGACGTACAACAGGTACAATGGCACTATACAGGGGAAGTTCGATTCCACTGGCACAACTCTTGGGGCTGCTATTGCTAATTGCATGTTACTGCGTGTTAAGTAAAAGTTTGGTAAAAGACGATTCGTGCTTTTCAGTCTATTACAGCGTGACGAATGTGGTATCTCCATTACGAACGCTACTTTTACCGAAGGTGCACTCCCTTCTCATACTTTATCCTGAGCATGCACGGGTTTCTAACTTTCTTGATGGATTCTGTCGAGGAAAACGGTCGTGTGTACGAGGCCTTAGACTTGGCTTCACAAAAACATAATGTAGGCAGTAACCTTTTTAACAGCTTGAAAAGGATCTTTCTTTTTTTTTTTACATACATGTCTCTTTATTGTGAACCCATCTATGCAATTCAAACTGAGATTCTGATTATAAAAAAGGGAAAACTCAAAATAATTCAATAGATTTAGATACAGACATCTAAAACTTTCTATATAAGGTAAGGTACGCTATTTTGAGTGTTTCCATTATGAAAGTGGCCCATACAACCGAACCATACTGCACCATTCTGGGTCCTGCTTCAGATGTGGGGCCATAGAAAATTGTATGGTTCGGTTAGGGCGGAGCTACAATACATTCCACTGATTGGCGGACATGCTAGGCATTTTTTCTAAACCCTGTATGGCCCCTGACGGTCCGACTTGCAGTGGAAACGCTCACCTGAATAGGCCGGAACATTCTAATCCTTCCAAACTGTACCGACCTGAACTGTTCCGCTCAGGCCGCGTACACACGATCAAATCTATTTGCTGAAAACGGCCTGACAGACCGTCTCAGCAGACAGATTCGATCGTGTGTACGGGCGAGCCAACGGATTTGGCCAGCAGACAGATTTTAAAGCCTGCTTTGAAATCTGTCTGCTGGGAACCCGTCGGACCGATATGTTTGCTGGTTAGTACGCTAACCAGCAGACATATCTGCCCGCACATGCGTCGAATAGATTCGACGCATGAGCGGAAGTGTTTTACTTCCCGGTGCGGTGACGTGGCGGCATCAACGTCACCGCCACGTCACCGCGATGTCTGCCGGCGGGGATTTTGGTTTGATCGTGTGTACAGCGATCAAACCAAAACAGCCAGCAGACAAATCTGATCAAATCGGTCTGTCCGACCTATTTGAGCAGATTTATTTGGTCGTGTGTACGCGGCCTCAGTGGAAACGAGGCATAACATGATGGGAAGGACCAAAAACCAGAGGGATGGAAGAAGGCACGGCCAAGCTTGGCTTTTACAGGAAATATTGAGATTTGCATAACAAATTGGCTGCTTACATTGCCGGTATCTATTGACTCCTTTGACTTGCAGTTTTCACTGAAGACAACCTCTCCTGAGAGCAGAACTGAAATTTCAAATAAAAAAAACATTTGCTAATAGGTGAACTTTTTTGATAGAAGAAACTTTGCAAGTCTCTTCTGACAGAAGACTCCTTTTCCTTTCTCCTCAAAATTTTAGTTTGTATCCTGCCTATGATTCAGGCTCCATGGCATATGCATTTCTGTCCACCCAATGGCTAAAGAAGGGAGATGGCAGATGCATAGAAGGTGCAGGAGATGGCAAAAACTGTTCATTCACTTTTCTTATTATCAGGCCCCGTACACACGGCAGAGAACCTCGACGGGCGGAACACATCGTTCCGCCTGTCGAGGTTTTCTGCCGGCCGTCAGAATCGGCGACCCGCCCGTCGGGAAAGGCAACCAGCCATTCATCCCGACGGGCCGTCGAGCAAATAGAGAACCTGTTTTCTATTTGCTCGACGGGTTTCCCGACGGGCGGGGCTCGCCGAGAGCGTACACACGGCCGAGGTTCTCGGCAGAATGCGGCCCCCAGCGAGGTTCTCGCTGGTTTCTGCCGAGAACCTCGGCCGTGTGTACGGGGCTTTAGTGTAGTTAAATCGATGTTAATTTTTGATCACTGTGAGAAGAAAATTTGAAGGAGCTGGATGGAAATGGTTTACCAAAATTTCTAATGCTGCGTACACACAATCGGAAATTCCGACAAGAAAAGTCAGATGTGTGTATGCTCTATCGGACTTTCGTTGTCAGAATTTCCGCCAACAAAAGATTGAGAGCAGGTTCTCTAGTTTTCCTACGGAAAACGTTCCTATGGGAAAATCTGCTTGTCTGCATGCAATTCCGACCCGCAAAAAAACACACGCATGCTCAGAATTAAGCAGAAGAGCCGAAGTGCCTTCATTAATCTCGGCTCGTCGTACATCTTGTACCACATTCTTGCCGGTCGGAATTTCCAACAAGATTTGTGTGACCGTGTGTATGCAAAAAAGTTTGAGCCAACATTCCGTCAGAAAAAAGCCACGATTTTCTTGTCGGAATTTCCGATCGTGTGTACGCGACATAATGCAGTAAATGTGTCTTGTTTGGGGAATTACATTTGTTCTAAAATTGTATGTTAAAACTAATTTTGAAGAACTTTCAACCTGCATTTGTCAAATCATCAAATTTACTGATAATTTTCATATGGGTTATAGGGTGACCACATGTCCCGGATTGCCCGGCACAGTCCCACATTTTGCAGGTCTGTCCCGGGCACATTAATTCCAGGACAATACAGTGTCCCAGAATGAAACTGACACAGCCCCCCCCCCCCGGGACAATCTGATACCCCCAAAAAAGGCCGCTACATCACCGCTTTACTCACTGTCAGTACTTGTCCTGGCTGGGAATGCCGGGAGGAGCACAATCCCTGCCCCCTGCTTGTGATTGGAGAAATCATAAATCCTGCCTCTTGTGTCCAACCACTGTGCTGTGATTCGTTACAGCACAAGCTGATTGTTGGGAAGGGAGGGTGTCCCTGAGTGGTAGTTTGGAAATGTGGTCACCCTAATGGGTTATCGTACGAATATTCATACAAACATTGATACCAAAACCTTCTAGTGTATTTTCAGCTTTAGGTAAGGTTAACAAAATGAACACAATTGTGCAAGGGCTTCAGTGCCTTCTTTTCCAGCCTCTGTTTCCCTTTTTCCACTTTGTTCATCTCACAAGTTTGAATTTAACAGGTTTGTGGCAGGGTTCCCTGAGCTCTGTAGCAGATTTTGTAGACAATATTCAGTTCCTTGAATCACTGCTGCTTATTGATCCAAGTTGACATCACAAATATTGGCTGTAGAAAGCAATCAGGGTTTGTCCCTTGTGAAACATAAATGGTAAATGTTACACACTAGGGTCTTTTCTTGCTCTACGTTGCAATCAATACAAACATCTAACCAAGGACAGCACTAAAGAAGCAGCTGAGCTCTTCAGATATATATTAAGTCTTTCACACTTTTGCTAGTACCATACATGACTTTTATTTTATATGCATATAAAAAGTAACAAATACCTTGCAGTATTTTCTGGGGAAATCTTTGTTTGTGCATGTATGTATTAATTTATGGCAGATCATCCTGTTCTACTTTAGGAAATAATGTTTCTTTCTACTATAAAAGAGCAAAGCTTTACTTTTTTTTACACAACAAATGGCATGATTCATTTACATTTTGCTTGTGTCACTTCAGCTGCTAAGATATAAGAACCTTTCATTATCCAACAGCATTATCTACTCTTCAGGCCACATTCCAGCATTAGCACTGTGGAATCATTAAACAGGTTTAGCTTCACTGTCAAACAATGAGCTTACAGGCTAGGTGTTGTACAATGGCCTTAGTAAGTGGGAGACAACTTTTAATACAAGTGCCCACCATACAGTATCTAGCAGATGCCATTTAAAATAGGATTTCAGACAAAGAACAAAAGGCCTAATGTATTAATGTGTTATTATTACTAAGAACTGCCATCAATCCGATTCAAACCTGTCCTTAACCACTTCAATACCAGGCACTTTTGCCCCTTCCTGCCAAGGACAATTTTTAGCTTTCAGCATTGTTGCATTTTAAATGACAATTGCGTGGTTATGCAACACTGCACACAAACACAATTTTTATGATTTTCTTCCCATAAATAGAGCCTTCTATTGGTGGCATTTGATCACCTCTGTGTTTTTTTTTTTTTTGCTAAACAAACTAAAAAAGACAGAATTTTGAAAAAAATATCATTTTTTCTTAGTTTCTGTCATAAAATGTTGTTTTCTCCTTCACTGATGGGCACTGATGAGGTGGCACTGATGAGGCGGCACTGATGAGTTGGAACTGATAAGGTGGCACTGATAGGCACTGATATGTAGAATTTATGGGCACTGATAAGCAGCACTGATGGGCACCGATAGATGTCACTGATATGTAGCACTGATGGGCACTGATAGGCAGCACTGATAGGCGGCACTGATTGGCACTGACAGGTGGCTCGGTGCGTGCCGGCATGTTATTCTCATGGAAGTCATATGACGTCCAGTCAGGATAACAGAACCACTTCCTGGTTGTCAATCTGCTATAGGCTGGGTGGGAAGTGGTTAAAGCGGACATGAAGTGGGAGGAACCTGTCAAACATAGGTATTCCCCCCACCCCCCAAAAAAAATCGCAGGACTTCCTGAAATACATACAAACCTTCATTCTGACATACTTCCTTTTTCTTTTTTCATTTCTCATGGTAAGTGGCATTTCTCCTCACAGAAGGCAGAGGTTGGGGCTCCCAAAAAATAGAAAGGTACTGCAAAGTTTTTTACCTGGAGATACCGTCAGTAGCAGCACTTCCAGCTGAAGACTGACAATGCTAAGCCATACCCCCCAACAGTCCCAGATTCTGTGGGACACAAATCCCCCATGAACCCAAGCATTGTCTCACAACACCCCATTGAGCGGCATCGCTATTCTGCACAGTGAGAGCAAGGCAGAAATTGACAGCCAAAATGAAATAAACAGCAGCGTTATGTTGTTCAGTGTATGCTCTTATTCTACTTGTAACCATTCAGAAGTTTTGAAACCTCAGCCAAAAAGAAGTTCTGATACTGTCATGTAACAGTTCCAGACCTTTCCTGGCTACAGTTTCAGAAGTTCTGACTAGTTACAAAAATGACACCTACATGGTTTACATAGCTTTATACACTTCACACAGACCTTTTAATACTGTAAATAATTAGCCCCTGAGTATATCTTTGTGTACACATGTATCAGGGCACAATTTGCTCTCTCTTACTCTCAATCTGTGTGTACAGTACACACATAGCAAGACATGCAGCCAGAGTCTGTGTGTACACTTGTTGCAATTTTTTTGTATTGATCCTTTAACTTAAGGTAAGTAAGACTCTTACTCATAGCACAGTAATTATGGCACATGTCGTGGGTAGAAATACTGCTGACTGTATATGGTTTACCATGCTCCTTTAAGACACGCTTAACCACTTGCCGACCAGTCGCCGTCATTCTACGGCAGCAGGTCGGCTCTCCTGGGCGAGAGCCTGTAGCTCTACGTCAGCACTTTCGACGGCCACTAGGGGGCGCCTGCGCGCTGCCGCCGGCCAGCGCACGCGCGCCCCCCACTCGCCCCCGAGTCCTGTGCGTGTGCCCGGCGGGCACGATCGCCGCCGGGCACACACGATCGCTCGTTACAGAGCGGGGAACGGAAGCTGTGTGTGTAAACACATAGCTCTCGTTCCTGTCAGCGGGGAAAATGCTGATTTTCTGTTCATACAATGTATGAACAGAAGATCAGTGATTTCCCCTAGTGAGGCCACCCCCCCATACAGTTAGAACACACCCAGGAACACACTTAACCCCTTCCCTGCCCCCTAGTGTTAACCCCTTACTGCCAATGGCATTTTTATAGTAATACAATGCATTTTTATAGCATGGATCGCTAAAAAAATGCCAATGGTCCCAAAAATGTGTCAAAAGTGTCCAAAGTGTCCGCCATAAGATTGCCGCCATTACTAGTAAAACAAAAAAAAATGCCATAAAACTACCCCTTATATTGTAAACGCTATAACTTTTGCGCAAACCAATCAATAAACGCTAATTGCGATTTTTTTTTACGAAAAATATGTAGAAGAATACGTATCGGCCTAAACTGAGGAAAAAAACGTTTTTTTATATATTTTTGGGGGATATTTATTACAGAAAAAAGTAAAAAATATTGATTTTTTTTCAAAATAGTCGCTCTATTTTTGTTTATAGCGCAAAAAATAAAAACGTATTTTTTTAAAGTAACATCAGAAGTCATTTTTGATTAAACTTGTACCACCAAAAGAAAGCTCTATTTGTGTGGAAAAAAAGAAAAATTTTGTTGCTGGTAGACAGCAGCCACGCATTCATATGCAAATTAGACGACTGCGCAATTGATTCAGTTGGGCTGAATGGAAATGCAGGTGGACGACGTTGTTGAAAGTACAACATATAAGTTTAAATTCAAAGGAAAATTTTGGAAAGTGCAATGCTGGTGGTGTATTGAATTATTGACAGAAATATATCATCTTTGAATTATCTGAATGATAGACATAATTTAAAACGATTTAAATATTTTTTTTTTTTTTTTTAATGATATTTCCCTATTTTATTATGTTAAAAATAGGGTTCCTTTAAAAACGCTTTAAACGCAATCGCGGCTAAACGCGGGTGCCGCGTTTAGACGCGTTTAGACGCGTTTAGCGGCATTTAGCGTTTAAAACGCAAAAGCAAACGCTCTGAACCCAAAATTGTTCGTTTTTTCTATGATTGTGTGTGGACACATGATAACATTAAATGTTATTCCTTCTCTGTTCGTGTGCACACTTCCTAAAGGAATTTTTTTTAGCTAAAGACCTTTACCCTAATGCAGTTCCTTATGAAAAAAGTACTGGGAGCTTCTCTCTGTGGTCTCTAATCAAGAAGATGTGATTACTGTGTGTCTAAAAACAAACACTGCCCTGTATTGGCTCTGTGTCTCTGTTCTTCACAGAAGCATGAAGCATGAAACTAGATGAAAAATTAAACTGAAACTCCAGGCACATTATATGATTGATTTTTATCTATTTTTAATGATTTTTAAAAGGAATCAGTTAACTATTATGTCTCTATAGCCTGTAAACAGTAATTTCAGCAAAAAAAATGTTTTCCTTTACAACTCCTTTAATATTCAACCAATTAAGCCATGCCCATTTTTGCTACAGTGTGCTCTGCATGCCACATGGTGTACCCCATTCTTAAAGGAAACCTCCACCCAGGAATCTGACTTCCTCTCTTCTGATTCCTTCCCCCTTCGCTCAAACACGAAGGGAATTCTTTTTTAAACATTAAAGTGTTACTAAACCCAATAATATGAAAATAGTTTACCCCCCCCCCCCACAGTGCCCACTTATAAATCTTATTTTTACATTAAAATACTGCCATTATATACTTTTTTGGATGATCTGTATACCACGGTTACATGATATACTGCACAGTTTCTCCAGTGCTGAGAGTTCAGGAGATTTCCATTAAAGCCTGTATACACGCCCACATGTGTGATGTCAATATCATGTGACCTGGCTAGCTCTGAGAACAAGTACATTTTCTCTCCAGCATAAACAGACACAACTGAGCATGTGCAGGTTGGCTACCCTGCCTGTGTTAGCTGGCCTTCCCCAGATAGACAGTGCAGGAGGGGGAGGATCTGTGCATACAGAATAAAACAGCCTCTTTACACAATGCGGAGGATTAACCCCTTAAGTTCCACAGTGAGTATTACAAGCATGCTATTCTGCATATACAGACTGATTTTACTGTTGTGGGTTTAGTAACATTTTAAGTACCTATTTTTTAAGTCCTTGCTTCCAGAATCTTCTCCTAGATGGCATAAGTAGCACATTCTCACAGATGAGCAGACATGCTCTGGGATCTATAGGAACTGGCAGAGACCCACAGAGTGTCTGCGTATGTGAAGGAGTCTAGCAGGATTTCATGCATGCGCAGATACACCATAGGTTTCTGCCAAGTCCTATAGCTCCTATGGCAGGGATATGCAATTAGCGGACCTCCATCTGTTGCAGAACTACAACTCCCATGAGGCATAGCAAGACTCTGACAGCCACAAGCATGACACCCAGAGGCAGAGGCATGATGGGATTTGTAGTTTTGTAACAGCTGGAGGTCTGCTAATTGCATATCCCTGTCCTATGGTGTGTCTATGCATGCAAGGGTTATCGATCGAAGTTAGAAGCAGTAGAGCAACTAACAAGAGTCTTGGTCTGAAAGGAGGACAATGCTTAACGTATAAACCAGTATGTATGTATTTTTTTTAATTGCATACATACATACAGGAACAATTATTATACATTAAAGTACATGTATTTCTATGGTGTTAAGTTCAAATTGGGAGATATGGCTGATCCACTGCCTTGCAATCAACAGCAAAGTTGTCAGCTTGTCGTGTGAGTTTCTTTAAGTGTGGCTGCACCTTAAAGGTTTTTTACGTTAATGCAGAGAATGGTGTAAAAGGGTAAAAAACGTAAGCTTTTACAAACACTTTAACCCCTACAAACATAAAACCAGCATTTTAAACTGTAATTTATATTTAACACCCTAAGAAATTTGTGGATTAATGATTTTGAAAACTGTAAAAAATAACAGTAATACAAATGAATAAAAACACTAGCAAACAAACAAAAATACATATATGTTCCTCGGGGGGTAAAGAAAGTGCATTCCTGTCTATGTTGGTATTTGTATTGTTCTGACAGCATGACACTACAATATTTATAGATTTTTCAGGACAGAGAACAATGCAAGTGTGTTGTCATGCTGCCCCCTGCTTACTGGATTGGGGAAGTTTTACAGTGTAGATTATGCTGTAAAGAAGAGATCTAGGAGTGGATTTAAAATAAGAGGGTAATAAATCTTACCACTGACCTCAGGCTTCCTTAGCACAATCTATTTCCATTCATCCTTTTTCAGAAGGAAACACACAATGAACTAACAAGGAAACCACAGACTTACTGTATAAATGCACACTTTGTACTCTTTTCATTTACAAGATACAGATGTAAATGAAGGTTTTTGTATTTTAAGGTACACTTTGCAAAACCATGATCCCAAAGCAATTATTATTTTAATGTATTCATACAAACCTTCAGTAATAGATTGTAGTGGACTGGATTTACAGACAATAAGGCAATGGGAATATACAGTAGTTTATTCCAGTGCACGTGTCCCAGTGCAAATCAACAATTAGCTACTTATTTATTAACAAAACATATGCCTACCTGTTTGTAAATTACAACTGAACAGGAAAAATGCATATAGCATAAAAAAAAGTGAAAAATACTTTTCTAGAATGCCAAGGAGCCGTAATTTGACTTCACAAACCAAGACTAGGTAATAAAACTGTTTGCCAGTCCATGGTGCTGAGGGTCCAACTTTTTTACGCATTTAAGTAAAAAACCTTACATACTTTGCAAAAAACAATTTACAAATCATTTAAGCCACTATGTGCTGAATTCCCGCATTGCCCTACTGCAAGTATCCTCATGGGCTGGCAGAGTTGGTAAGCAACCACTCAGCGCAGTTTCTGATCATGTGATCATGTGCTGTCTGCGATACCGTGCATCTCTCTGTTCATTATGTCCACCTGTGCAGACAGAAATGTACCAGATCCCTCATTCCTTTAGGCAAAACCCTCCTTTTTGAGAAGGGAACAAGGGACAGCTTTTCTTAAAGGAGTATTATACCAAAAAAAAAAAACATATGAGTTAACCCACAAATGTTTATTTTTAATTTTTTTACCACTACTATTTTTTTATATTGGCTATTGAAATTTACAAATGCAGCCATTTAGAAATTGGATGAAATGTTTAACACTGGGCAACACTTTTTTAAAGATAAAAGAAGTTCATTTGTGAGGTCAGTCACTGATGTTGGATGAGAAAGCCTTTGCAAAACCATGATCCCAAAGCAATTATTATTTTAATGTATTCATACAAACCTTCAGTAATAGATTGTAGTGAACTGGATTTACAGACAATAAGGCAATGGGAATATACAGTAGTTTATTCCAGTGCACGTGTCCCAGTGCAAATCAATTAGCTACTTATTTATTAACAAAACATAGAACACCCAAAGGTGTTCTATCAGGTTGAGGTCAGGACTGTGCAGATCAGTCAAGTTCCTCCACTCCAAACTTGCTCATCCATGTCTTTATGGACCTTGCTTTGTGCACTGGTCCAAATCATTTGGTGGAGGAGGGATTATGGTCTAGGGATGTTTTTCAGGGGTTGGGTTTGGCCCCTTAGTTCCAGTGAAGGGAACTCTTAAGGTGTCAGCATAACAAGACATTTTGGACAATTTCATGCTCCCAACTTTGTGGGAACAGTTTGGGGATGGCTCCTTCCTGTTCAAACATGACTGCGCACCAGTGCACAAAGCAAGGTCTATAAAGACATGGATGAGCGAGTTTGGGGTGGAGGAACTAGACTGGCCTGCACAGAACTCTGGCCTTAACCCAAATAGAAAACCTTTGAGATGAATTAGAGCTGGCTGCGAGCCAGGCCTTCTCATCCAATATCAGTGCCGGACCTCACAATGCGCTTCTGGAAGAATGGTCAAACATTCCCATAGAAAAATAGAGAAAGTGCCCCAGAATTTGTATGGACAAGGGATATATCCAAGTTGAAGAGTAGCAAACAAGTATGGAAGTATTAGACCCCTTTCACATGTACTGATCCCATGAAGATCTGTACATGTCTTATCCGTTAGCTCAGCGGGGATCGCTCCGTTGATCCCCGCTGAGCTAGCAGATGACAGATCTCCGCTCTCCCCTATGGGGGGATCAGATAAACACAGACCGTCTGTCTGTGTTCACCCGATCCGCTCTGCAGGCAGATGGAAAAATAGGGTTTTCCTCCATCTGCAGAATCGGAGTATCGCGGAGACCGATGAGATCGGGTATCGGCGGATGTTCATCCGCTGACACCCGCTATCTCATAGGGGTTAATGTATGTTCCTTTTTCATCCGTAAACGGATGGATGAAAAAGCGGACATACAGTACTATCCAAAGATACACAATACTGGCGCAAACAAGAACCTACTGTAATTTAGACTGTCCTCAGTGCAAAAAGTCCTACAAGCTGTAACAGGCTTGGTGGTGAGTCACAGTTTTTTGGATATAAGGCAGCCTTGTGTGGGGAGCCGAAGCAATGCTCCAAGGACATGTAAACAAAACAAAAGAACAGGCGCCAATAAGTAAAACTGCTGAACTTTAATGATAGAATAACACAAAAGCACTCACATGGTAATTTGAAGTTCACAGGCATATGGTGAAGTGAGGGTCTGCATGGATCGTCAAACCAGCCGAGGATAAATAGCGTCCCAGGGAGATCATCCAGCTGATGTCTGCTGTGCAGGGAAGATAGCACCAGCAACGCTGAATCCGAAAGCGTGCCGGCGTTTGTATGCGAGTGTATCAGCGAGAGGAGCTGGAACGCACTCTGGAACGCACGCTGAGAAGCTATTGCGGCTTGGCGAGGGGGGATGGCGTCATCACGCAGTACCTCAAGGATGCGACGCGTTTCCGTGCAATTGCCGTGTGTTGGATGTCTGTCACACGGCGCGCACCTTTTGACAGATATCCAACACACGGCAATTGCACGGAAACGCGTCGCATCCTTGAGGTACTGCGTGATGACGTCATCCCCCCTCGCCAAGCCGCAATAGCTTCTCAGCGTGCGTTCCAGAGTGCGTTCCAGCTCCTCTCGCTGATACACTCGCATACAAACGCCGGCACGCTTTCGGATTCAGCGTTGCTGGTGCTATCTTCCCTGCACAGCAGACATCAGCTGGATGATCTCCCTGGGACGCTATTTATCCTCGGCTGGTTTGACGATCCATGCAGACCCTCACTTCACCATATGCCTGTAAACTTCAAATTACCATGTGAGTGCTTTTGTGTTATTCTATCATTAAAGTTCAGCAGTTTTACTTATTGGCGCCTGTTCTTTTGTTTTGTATACAGTACTATCCGCTGGTGTGAAAGGGGCCTTACAAAGTTTTATTATACAAACATAATTTACATAAAACGATTGTTATAAAAACAAACAAGATGCAATGGTCATGCTATAAAATTATACAGCTGAGATCTGAATCATACGAAAGGTCTAAGGCCCTGTACACACGATCAGACATGTCTGATGAGACTTGTCTGACGGACCGTTTTCATCAGACAACTCTGAACTTGTCTGATGGTCTGATGTGCGTACACACCATCGGACCAAAATCCGATCAGACCAGAACGCGGTGACGTAGAACACAACAACATGATGAAAAAAGGAAGTTCAATGCTTCCAAGCATGCGTCGACTTGATTCTGAGCATGCACAGGTTTTTGGTCCGATGCTTTTGTGTACTAACCATCGAACCTGTCCGACGGACAGGTTCCATCAGACAGGTTTTAAAGCAAGTTTTAAAACTTTGGTCTGTTGGACAACGGTCTGATGGGCCGTACACACCATCAAACTGGTCCGATGAAACTGGTCTGCAGACCAGTTTCATCAGCCATGTCTGATCGTGTGTACAGGGCCTAACGGTAGGAGGCTAATTGGATCATATGGAATTCAGAAAACCCCAACAAACATTCCTATAGACACACTCCTAAACCTTGTGGATGGCTTCCCAGAAGCTGTTATAGCTCCAAGAAGTGGGCCAACTCAATATTGAACCCTACGGACTAAGACTGGGATGCCATTAAAGTTTATGTGTGTGTGTAAAGGCAGGCATCCCAATACTTTTGGTAATATAGTGTATCTACTAGTGTGTCTATGATTGAGCAGTTGGAATGCAATGTGTGTGTGTGTTTTTTTTTTCTCAGACACTATGGCATAACTGGCTCTGAAGAAGTCATCTTTCAGCATTTCCTTTGTACAGAGGTTTTCTAATGGAAATGTGACAGCCTCTCTTGGTCAGTGATGCTGTATAGTAAATCATTAAAGTGGTTAATGATACAGAAATGGCTGCCAAACTGCTGTTGGAAAACATGGTTTCATCAGTGAGTTACAAGGTACATGAATGCCAAACTGCTCATCCAACACAGCCTCAAGGAATTCATATGTTACACAGGATTTAGAATTAAATCTGCTTCTACAATAATAGTTGTGCTCATACAGAACATCTTTTTAGATGACTTTCTCTTTGTATACCATGTAGCTGTATATACTGCCTAAACATATGAAACATTCACTTTGGGAAAGTCTGGCTTCCCATCACTAGTCACATTCTGCGTGTTTTTACATTTGAAATAACATATTTACTTGTAGCACCATTTATCGGATTTTTGACATTTGTGTCATGCTGATTGGCACCAAAACTATCCTGGGAGCCATAAACTGAATAAATCTTTCTGTGGTATGAGCCATCTGTAGCTGCTACCAAATGCCTAAAACAAGCCAATTTTAAATATAAAGCTGTATCTCTGTTATTCCTCCTATACTGTGTATATACCATGAAGATATAGATACATGCTGCATCTTACAAACCATAACACTCCAAAAAACTATTTAATTAAGATCCTGTGGTGCATGCCAGGAAATGTTTACTATGGCAAAACCGTTAAAGAAGCATACTGTGCATGCTCCCTTCTATGACTGCATAATTATAAATAATAGATATCTTAATTAAAGCTGAACTCCAGGCAGATGTAAAACAGCAATTTCTAAAGTTATTTATTAGTTAAAAAAAATATATAACATACTGTACGGTTTTAAATGCAAGTAGTGTAATTACCTATTCTTCACTTTGCATGACCCTCCTGTAATCCCCTACAGAGCAGGTCTGTGAGAAGGAGAGGAACGTTTAGCGACAATCAGGATCTGCTTCATATGTGCTGAAAGATTATGCTGATAAGAGGAATGAGGGACAGAGATAAGTTGGTCAACCTTCTGCTTCTTCTCTGTTGTCCAGTTTCTGGGTGGGGACAGGAAGGCACCTTAGCCTTATTGCTTAACTGCAATAGGGAAAAACTCAGGAACGGCTGACACAGTGTAATGCCACGTACACACGATCGGAAATTCCGACAAGAAAACCATGGATTTTTTCTGACGGAATGTTGGCTCAAACTTGTGTTGAATACACACAGTCACACAAATGTTGTCAGAAAATCCAACCGTCAAGAACGCGGTGACATACAAGACGTACGACGAGGTGAGATCAATGAAGTTCAATAGGCAGTTTGGCTCTTCTGCTTGATTCTGAGCATGCGTGTTGTGTTGCGCGTTGGAATTGCATACAGACGAGCAGATTTTTCAATAGAAAATGTTTCCATCGGAAAAATAGAGAACCTGCTCGCAATCTTTTTTTGGCAGAAATTCGGACAGCAAAAGTCTGATTGAGCATACACACGGTCGGAATTTCCGACCAAAACCTCACAAAAGCTCACAAAACTTAAGCATATTTGACTTTTTTTTGCACACATAGATGTTTACAGGCATTTAAAGGAAAGAACATTTAGGAGCATCACAGAAGCATCGGCAGAAAGAAAACTCCCAACATGCCTAAATGTGTCTAAATGCTAGGCGCTTTTCGCGCCTAAGCAATCATTTATTTTGATGGCCAAAATAAATTAATATTCTGGCCAATGGAATGAATGAGCACCTAAACGTGCCTAACACATTTACGAAATTCGGATTTAGGCACATCTTAGCGCTACTTGAGCAAATGGCCTGTGGAGAAGGGGAGAGATTTACACTCCAGGATCTCACTCTTATTAACATCTAGATCTAAGGAGGTCTGAGCCCAACTCTGAAATCAGTTTTGCTGAGTTGGACCTGTTGGTGAAGATTATGCCATAACCAGGGCCCAGTTTAAAGCGGAGTTCCACCCAAATTTGGAACTTCCGCTTTTTCCACTCCTCACCCCCTTACATGCCACATTTGGCATGTCATTTTTTTTGGGGGGGGGGGGGAGTGGGGGCTTCAGGAGGAGTGGGACTTCCTGTCCCACTTCCTCCTTCCACCGAGGGCTGGTAAGGCGATTAAGCTTAATCGCCTTACTGCAGCCCCTCACCTAGGCAATCATCTAGGACACGTGACAGGTCCTAGACGATCGCCTGTCGAATCAGCGGTGAGCCGCGCCGCGCGCGCATGCGCAGTGCGGCTCGCGCATGCGCAGTGGGTGCCTGGCCGTGAAGCCAAAGGCTGTCACGGCGGGTGCCCACAGTAGCAATGAGGATGCCGGCCGGGGAGGGAGGGAGAGGAGCGGAGCCCCAGCCGGCACGTCGCTGGAACGCTGGAGCAGGTAAGTGTGTGTTTATTGAAAGCCAGCAGCTACACTTTTTGTAGCTGCTGACTTTTAACCACTTGCCTACTGTGCACCTACACCCCCTTCCTGCCCAGACAAAATATAAGCTTCCGGCACTGCGTCGCTTTAACTGACAATTGCGCGGTCGTGCGACGTGGCTCCCAAACAAAATTGGCGTCCTTTTTTTCCCACAAATAGAGCTTTCTTTTGGTGGTATTTGATCACCTCTGCGGTTTTTATTTTTTGCGCTATAAACAAAAATAGAGCGTCAATTTTTAAAAAAATGCAATATTTTTTCCTTTTTGCTATAATAAATAACCCAAAAAATATATAAAAAAAATATTTTTTCCCTCAGTTTAGGCCGATACGTATTCTTCTACATATTTTTGGTAAAAAAAAAAAATGCAATAAGCGTTTATCGATTGGTTTGCGCAAAATTTATAGCGTTTACAAAATAGGGGATAGTTTATGGCATTTATTTTTTATTTTTTTTACTATTAATGGCGGCGATCTGCGATTTTTTTATTGGGACTGCGACGTTATGGCGGACATTTCGGGACACTTTTCTGACATTTTTGGGACCATTTACATTTATACAGTGAACAATGCTATAAATATGCATTGATTACTGTATAAATGTGACTGGCAGTGAAGGGGTTAACCACTAGGGGGCGGGGAAGGGGTTAAATGTGTGTCCTATGAGTGTTCTAACTGTGGGGGGAGGGGGGGTGACTGGGGAAGGTGACCGATTGTGTCCCTATGTACAAGGGACACAACCGCTCTCCTCTCTCCCTGACAGGGACGTGCAGCTCTGTGTTTACATACAGAGCTCCACGTCCCCGCTCAGTTACTGAGCAATCGCGTGTGCCCGGCGGCGATCGTTGCCGCCGGGCACTCGCACGGGATCCCCGCAGAGCGGCGGGTGCGCGCGAGCGCCCGCCCGCGGCTTTAAAGGGACATCACGTCATATGACGTGATGTCAGGATAATGGAGTCGTCTGCCCGCCGTCATTTGACGGTGGGCAGATGACAAGTGGTTAATAAACACCAAATTTGGCTGGAGCACCCCTTTAAGGCTGGGTGCACACTAATGCCTAGCATTTAGACACATTTAGGTATGTTGGGAGTTTTCTTTCTGCCGAAACGCTCCTCTCCTGAACCTGCAAGTGATTCTCCTAAATGTTCTTTCCATTAAATGCCTGTAAACATCTATGTGTGCCAAAAAAAAATTAGATGAGTGTTTCCTAACATTCAATTCACATGACAGATAATTATGACCGGCTTTATAATAGAGCCGGTTTACACAGCTCTGGGGCAGCCGTGGTCCTCATTGGAAAAGAGTCCTGTGCATCTTTGGCTCAGTTTCAGGTGAGAATTCTGGCAAAAATTCAGACCTGGTACGCACCTGAATCGGTGTACAGGGACAAACCAGACCCCTGCTGGAACCCGCAGCCGCATCAGTGTGAACAAAGCCTGATGCACCGTACACACAATTCGGAAATTCCGACAGCAAAAGTCCGATGTGAGCTTTTGAATGGAAATTCCGACCGTGTGTATGCTCCATTGGACTTTTGCTGTCAGAATTTCCGCCAACAAAAGATTGAGAGCTGGTTCTCAAATTTTCAGATGGAAGAAATTCCTATTCGGGAAATCCGATCGCTTGTAGCAATTCCAACACCCAAAATTCTGACACATGCTCGGAAACTATTCAACACATGCTCGGAGACATTGAACTTTATTTTCTCAGTTCGTCGTAGTGTTGTATGTCACCACGCTCTTGACGGTTGAAAGTTCAGAGAACTTTTGTGTGAATGTATGTATGCAAGCCGAGCTTGAGTGGAATTCCATCAGAAAAACCATCCAAGGTTTTTTCGACGGAAAATCCGATGGTGTGTATGCGGCATAAGGCATTGACTCTGTCTATATGAAGCAAAATGTATACGTTGCCTTGCCTGCTTCACGCAGCCTTTATGGCCAATGACACAGTGGTGTGAAGTCTACGTTTACCTGCACCGCACACTGCATGCAAACAACCTGTTTGGTTTCCAGCATGTTTTCTATCTCCTCTTCACAAAGCCCGGCATTTAGTTTCACAGTGAAGCTATATTTGCACTATGCACCCAACCTTGGCTATTAGGGGCTGGCATCTGAAGACTAATTAAAAGGCAGGAATAGATGCAGCCTGTCTGGTAATGTTGTCCCTATGGTAACATTGTTTCCTGATTCTGAATTAATAGTCCTCTCTGGCAACCAACATAGAAGGTAATAAGTAGATATGAACGCAACCCTTCACACAGCCATTGGATCTCCTTTGGAAATTAATGAGTTTAATTTAATTAAAATTATGAATATTGCGCACTGCTTGTATCCAATGTAACTCGTTATACAGGTGGTAATTCATTGCAATAATACTGCTGTGTTTCACATGTCTATGTTCATTTATTGATTACATGCCTAAGCAAACTCTATATTATCTTTCTTTAAAACCTTTAATAAAAGACTGAATACAATTATGAATATAGCAATGCTAGGTACTAGAAGATGCAAAGGTGGTCAGGAACACCTAAAACTAGAGAGGTGGGAATTAAAGTGACACTAAACTCTGGTATATATATTAAAAAAATATTATTTACGTATATAATCTTAAAGCAGAAATCACCCATCCCCCCAGCAATTCTAGCTGGACCATCTTGAGTAAGGGCAGATGATTCATGTAGTATGTACTTCCTGTAATTCATCTGCCCTTCGCTCAGACATACAGGCAGAAAGGTGTGCTTAGCTATGAAAGCCCCTTCTCCTCTCCTAAAGGCTTCTGGGATGTATGACAACATTTTGGCCTAGGCCAGAAACCAGGAAGCAACTGAACATTTTTAAATAAAGCTTTAAACAAGTAAATCTATTTACTAATACTAGCAGCTAGCATAGTTCATTTTAATTTTCAGCTTTAACCACTTGCCGACCGCCTAACAACTATATACGTTGCCAGAATGGCTCAGCTGGGCAAAACAACATAGGCATTTTCCTGTTCTGTCTGGTGACAGGACAGTGATCTACTGCTCCCTGTGATCAGGAACAGTGTCGTGTCACTCGTAGCCCAGCCCCCACACAGTAAGAATCACTCCCTGGGACACACTTAACCCCTTCCTTGCCCCCTAGTGGTAAACCCTTTCCCTGCCAGTGTCCTTTACACAGTAGTCAGTGCATTTTTATTGCACTGATCGTTGTATAAATGACAATGGACACAAAATCGTCCGATGTGTCCACCATAATGTCGCAGTCACGCAGATCGCCGCCATTATTAGTAAAAAAACGAAAATTTATTAAAAAAATTCCATAAAACGATCCCCTATTTTGTAGAAGCTATAACTTTTGCGCAAACCAATCAATATACACTTATTGCAATTTTTTTTTAACCAAAAATATGTAGAAGAATACACATGGGCCTCAACTGAAAAAAAAATAGTTTTTTTTATATATATTTTTGGGAGATATTTATTATAGCAAAAAGTAAAAAATAATGCTTTTGTTTTCCAAATTCTCGCTCTTTTTTTGTTTATAGCGCAAACAATAAAAAACGCAGAGGTGATCAAATAGCACCAAAAGAAAGCTTTATTTGTGGGGAAAAGGGACGTCAATTTTGTTTGGGTACCACGTCACATGACCGCGCAATTGTCAGTTAAAGCGACGCAGTGCCAAATCGTAAAAAGTGCTTTGGTCAAGAAGGGGGTAAATTCTTCCGGGGCTGGAGTGATTAAGCACAACTTCCACTCATTATAACTTTATAATGCACATTATTATACATTTAGTTTAGTAAAGCAATTCAGAAATATAAGATAATGTGAATAGTACAGTAATCCCTGTCCCTAAGTAGAGTTGTATTCACTGAACAGCAAAATAATAATTTGGATTACTTGATGTGGATTTCTGGCAACTCCATTACCCCATTCCTTTTAAATATGTTGTTTTTTGTTTTTTTAGGTAGGAGACATTGACCTATAGATCACATTTAGAAAGATCCTTCCTATTAGCCCTAACACATGTATTGTTGGTAAACCAGGAATGTGACACAGATTCATTGAAAACAGGCTGAGACAATGTGTAAGAAATGTTGTATCAATGCTTGTTACCTCAATTGTAAACATATGTAGCTCAATGTTCTCCTGCTGCAAAAATTACACGTAAAATTCTTTTTGGCACTTTCATAGAAAAGGCCTGTCCAGAAGCCAGAAATCACACAAGGAATCATAATTCTACAAGAGGATAGCCAAAGGGTGGTATGCAACAGATTGAATCATATTTAAACTATCCAAAAAATATTTCACTACTTCAAAGTTCCAAACAAGGCTTGGAGATGCAGGGAAAGAATACACTGATACGGGGCTATTCTGGCACAAGATAAAGCGGTAACAAGACCACATGGAGAAGGCTGAACACTTTTCAACTTGCCGAACTACAGCAAAATATTTCAGAAATGCAAAGTCTATAATAAAGAAAACCTTATGTTAGAAGTTTATAAGCTCTAAAACAGAGGCTAGTGTATATGGCTCATAAGGGAATGGCATGACGACAAAAGCAACCATTGAATAAAATATATTCCTTTACAGCAGATTAATGCTGCAGAGTCAAACATAAAATGCATGCCGTCCCCCACTAAAGTCACAAAGCAGGATTAACATATACTCTGAGCAGAATAAAGGCAGTTGTTCTGAACAAAAAAAATTGGCCTGAAGATTGTACAGGCTGCCAAAATCAACAAGTAACCCAAAGTAAAAAAAAAAATATATATATATATATATATATATATATATATATATATATACATACAGTACAGACCAAAAGTTTGGACACACCTTCTCATTCCAAGAGTTTTCTTTATTTTCATGAAAATTGTAGAGTCACACTGAAGACATCAACACTATGAATTAACACATGTGGAATTATATACATAACAAAAAAGTGTGAAACAACTGAAAATATATGTCATATTCTAGGTTCTTTAAAGTATATATATGTTTACAGATTGAGAGAAAGTTAGGTAGAAAAGTGCAGCCGCAGGCTAAATGTCTATGGCTGGGTTAATGAGAAGAACAGGTCGGTAACCAGGAAGATTAAATGGGTTTAATTTAATTATTCTGTACACTACAACTAGGAATCCATATCAAATGTAATATTGTATTTTAGTTTAAGCATTTCTGTAAAAATCACTTACATTATGCTTGCATGAGAGAGATAATTTTACCAGATTATTAACCTGATGGGCACTGTCAGTGGAAACATTATTATGAGAGCTATTGCCTGGGACAGTTAGAATTTCATGGCTAGCAGTTCATTTTACGGTAATTTCAAGAATTATCCAAGCAATATTTAAATACATCTCCATACCGCTCTATTGGGTTTATTTAATAAAGGTATAGAGACTAGTAACAAAGCAAAGTGGGGAAGTAGGAAAGTTTTATTTACTTTAATCAACCAATCATGTGTAACAAAAGTCTTGTCTTTCTTTTAACTTCCATTGTATATGAACACAGTTTTACAGTTTTAAAGTAGCATTCACTTTGCAAATTGCACATACACAAACCAAAAAAACTGCCTCTACTCATTTAGTAAATCAAAGCTATTCCTCCCAAACTCTTCAATCCATATTGAACTATTGAACAAAACGCTTACTCATGTGACGGCACAAAGGGCGGGGTTTAGGGGTGATGTCACCGGATGGCCACGCCATAAGGCTATATAATAAATGGCAGACAGCAGGATCCAGGGTTGTTGGGAAGAGGCCATTGACAACATGGGGAAGAGGTGCTTTGGTGTGGGAAAGGCAGAGCCCCTGCCCCAAAACAACCCCCCACCCAAGTTGAGGGCGTGTGGCCTGGTACGGTTCGGGGGCGCTCGATTGTCCCCTCTCTTTCATGACCTGCCAGGCTGCATGCTCGGAAAAGGGTCTGATACAGATTTTGGGGGGGGAACCCTATGGCATTTAAAAAAAATGGTGTTTGGGTGTCCCCTCCAAATTTATACTAGACCTGAAGGTCCTGGTATGGACCCCACACACTTGTTTTACATTCAGCTGTCAGCGGGAAACCCCACTGACAGCTGATGGCTCCTTAGCCACCAACTATATACAGTGTTTAAAGGGGAAAATTTAAAACTTGCAACACACATCAAAAATTGTATCACAAATACAACACTTGCATTTCTGGTGCAATTCCATTGAAGTCTATTACACACCAAACGTAACTTTACAACCTTTTTAAGGAGGAGATATCACCATGTATAAATACATAAGGGGTCCATACAGTGACCTTTGTGCAATTTTTATTTTTTTACCTTAAGGTAATTTTCCATGTTGGAGAAATTGGACCATGCTTTATAAGGGTTTTTAGCATGCCTCTGGATCAACTGTGGGTATAGGGTTCTGTATATGGAGGTTTTTAATTAACTTATTTATTTTTTCTAGTGGTTAAACTCAATGGACTTCTGTCCTCTTGTATTTTATGTAAGATGTAAAGCTGTATCTGTAAAATGTATAAGATTGCAGGAGCCCTTTGTCTTAGCACTTCCACATAGCAGCACTAGGATTGTCGGTTCAAATCCCAACCGTGGCACTACCTGCCTGGGGTTTACATGTTCTCCCCGTGTCTGCATGGGTCCCCGTCCCCCCCCTACACTCCAAAGACATGCTGATAGATTAATTGGCTTCTGTCTAGATTGGCCCTAGTATGTGTTTGTATGAATGTCAGTTACGGACCTTAGATTGTAATCTCCTTTTGAGGGCAGTGACAGATATGAATGTACAATATATAAATAAATAAATAAAATATATATATACACACATGTACTATTTTATATATATATATCTATATATATATATATAGATATATATATATAGTACTGCATAAATGAATGGTGCTATATAAGTATCTGTAATAAATAAATAATAAATTTGTGTTTCTGTTTTATCATTAGCATTCCTTTCATAACTACACCAAATACAGCACTATTCCTTATAGCAAAGAAAGTATAATTATTGCCAGCCTCCTATTTCTGTATTTATTTATATAAACAAAACTTTACTAATGGTTTTATGAATAATGTTTGTAAATGTAAATTGTTTTAGTGACAGTTACATGGCTGCTTCCATGATTTAAAATAGCTGCATCAACCAATTCTATATATTTCTGAGATAAATATTAGTTGCCTGGCTCCCTCTAGAGTTCATTAAGTGGAAACTAAGTTGTATCTTCTACTACAGCGATATGAAATAATAAATAGAACAAAGTGGCCTTAAAGTGAATAAATGCAGCATTAAGACAATACATTTCACAAATGATATAATGTTGTTGGTAGATACTGTAAAGGTGCTTTCTTATGTTTTCTTAGTCACGTTACAATATAGGAATAAACACTAAGAATTAGGAATAAAATAATGATGATGTCAATAGTTTTCTCTGAACGTCCTAATGAATAGGAGGGCTGAAACTTTAGTGAATTTATTTCCCAGAAATGTTTAACTAGTCAACTAATTACTGCATTGTCAAAACTGGAGGTGAGCATAGTTTATAAATCCTCACTGGGGCCTTTTCTTACTATTTGTAACCCCAGATTGAAATGTTTTCAACAGAGAAGAGACCTGGACTTGGGCAAGGAATTATGATGATCCTTTGCTTTATGAATTATAAAAATAACAATTTTATAAAAAAAAAGTTACTTAAACCACTTGACCTCCAGAAGACTTACCCCCCTTGATGACCAGGCCAATTTTTTTGCGATATGGCGTTGTGTTACTTTAACTGACAATTGAGCTGTCATGTGACACTGTACCCAAATAACATTTATGTCCTTTTTTTCCCACAAATAGAGCTTTCTTTTAGGCTACTTTCACACTGAGGCATTTTACAGGTGGTTTTGCGCTAAAAATAGCGCCTGTAAACTAGCTCTTCTGTGGCCCCAGTGTGAAAGCCTGAGTGCTTTCACCCTGTGGCGGTGTGCTTGCAGGACAGGAACAAAAGTCCTGCAAGCAGCATCTTTGGGGCGGTACGGTAGCGGTGTATACACTGCTCATAAACCGCTCCTGCCATTGAAATCAATGGGCAGCACTGCCGAAGCGCCTGCAAAGAGCTTCAGACACTTTTAACCCTTTTCTCGACCGCATGCGGGGGTTAAATGCATCCGCTAGTGGTCAAAAAGAGCTGCTATAACAGCGGTAAAGCTCTGCTAAAACTAGGGGAGCTTTACCGCTAACGCCCCCTCACCCCAGTGTGAAAGTAGACTTAGTGGTATTCGATCACCACTGCGTTTACTTTTTTTGCACTATTAACCACTTCAGGCCCGCGCTACCGTCGGATGACGGCAACAGCGCGGGCCTGAATATCCAACATGCCGTCATTTGACGGCATGTCATTCAGGCAATCCCAGCGCGCGCTGTAGAGTGCGCTGCGGGGAAGCCCTGTGTTGTCCGTGTCCCTTGGACACGGCCAATCACAGATCGCGGCGAACGGCCAATCAGAGTGGCCGTTTGCGATGCGATCTGTGGGCGAATGAGAGATGATCTCATAGATCATCTCTCATTGCCATTTTACACAGAGACAGCGTCCTGTCTCTGGAGAGGAGGAGCCCGATCTGTGTTCCTTCCTACATAGGGACACAGATCGGTCACCCCCCCAGTCACCCCCCCTCCCCCCACAGTTAGAACACACCTAGCATACACATTTAACCCCTTCCTCACCCCCTAGTGTTAACCCCTTCAATGCCAGTCACATTTATACTGTAATTAGTGCATATTTATAGCACTGATCGCAGTATAAATGTGAATGGCGCCAAAAATGTGTCAAAAGTGTCCCATGTGTCTGCCATAACGTCGCAGTACCAATAAAAATCGCAGATCGCCGCCATTTCTAGTAAAAAAAAAATAATAAAAAATAATAATTCTCTCCCCTATTTTGTAAGCGATATAACTTTTGCGCAAACCAGTCGCTTAGTGCGATTTTTTTTTTTTTTTTACCAAAAATATGTAGAAGAATACGTATCGCCCTAAACTGAGAAAAAAATTTTTTTTTTTTTTTTTTTAATTGGGATATTTATTATAGCAACAAGTAAAAAATATTGTATTTTTCTTCAAAATTGTCGCTCTTTTTTGTTTATAGCGCAAAAAATAAAAATCGCACAGGCGATCAAATACCACCAAAAGAAAGCTCTACTTGTGGGGAAAAAAGGACGTAAATTTTGTTTGGGAGCCACGTCGCACAACCGCGCAATTGTCAGTTAAAGCGACGCAGTGCCGGAAGCTGAAATTTTACCTGGGCAGGAGGGGGGTGTAAGTGCCCAGTATGCAAGTGTTTAACAAAAAAAAGACAGACAATATTGAAAATATTGTAGCGGGACTGCGATAATGCGATGGCCTGTCTGACACTTAGGGACACTAACAGGGTGATAAGTGCTTAAAATATGCACTGCCACTGTACTAATGACTGTACTAATGACACTAGCTGGGAAGGGGTTAAACATCTAGGACGATCAAAAGGTTAAATGTTTGCCTAGCCAGTGTTTTTGTGTACAGTGTGCTTCTTTCATTAGGGGAAGAGACCGATTGTAGTCACTGCTTTTTTTACATAATTACTTAGTTACTGTAACTGCAAATAGGAACTTGCCATTAAAAAAAAGGCTTCACACTGTACATCGACAATTGTTGAATCGATAAAAACCTTGTAAAATAGGTGTTGTTATATCAATTTTCAAACAAGGTCGAAAGCACAGAGGAAGGTTCCGTGTCTGTTGTCTTTCATTTATCCCAGTATAGAGGTACTGTCACCATAGTAGGTGAGACTGCACACTCACTCCCCAAGTTTAAAGAGACTCTAAATGTGGATGTAAACCCTTCATACACCCAGTGAAGTGAACAGCCTCAGATGATACACAGATATTTACCAAATCTCCCTGCATTGGTTTTATATGTATATCTGCTATCTTCACATTTATATACTGTTTAGACAGATCAGATTTTGTTAGGAGATTTTCTCTTTCTGGTTAACACAGAGTGTGATGTCTGGGTATACAGCCAAGATAGCTAAAATTGCTGATTGGAGGAAAGGCACACACCCCCTCTCATCATTGGCAGAGACTTTCAGAGCTGATTTGTAATAGGAGCTGCTCTCTGCTACTCTATTTTAGCAACCTCGTTTGACAAAAGATTCTGGCTGCTCTTGTCTAAAAAGTCAAAAAATATGTCAGGAGTTCTCAGGCTGATAACAGAGGAACCATTCAGAAGAGAGCTATAAGACATAGCTCATTGAAAAGAAATAACAAAATACTGAAGATATATGTGCTCAACTCAAATTTCATGAATCAGGTTTACGTCCACTTTAAGTTGTCTCTAAAAAAAATAAAAAAATAAAACCTGATGCACCCTGCAAGAGAAGAAGTATCCATCTCTGGTAACCCGTGTCTTCTACCTTCTTCCCATTCCAGATGTGGACAATGGCACTGAGAAACGGAGGAGGCAGGAAACATGGTCCCAACCATCAACCATCATGAAACATGGTCCCAACCATCAACTCCACACCTTCGCCCCAATTACCTGGGTAATGGAGCACTGTTTTTTCATTTGCCACTGTGGCAAAAAGACTCATACATTTCAGTGGCGCGCAAGTCAGCTGACATCACTGCCCTTGCAGGCCACTGTTTACTAACTCCAGCCCCACAACCTCCATAAGGACCTGGGGCTTGAGGAATAGTCTGCAGGAGCCTTTGTATTGTACCCGCAATGCACTCATGGCAGCTGCAGCGTTCTAGTGCAAAAAATAATAATAATTTATTTTTTATTTTATTAATGTGGATACATTTATTATTTATTTTTAAAAGCTGAAACATGCCTTTAAGGGGTGAAAAACAATTAGAAAATGACTATGAATTGATTATGATAAATATCCCCCTACCCCTGGTAGAAAACTGAAACATGGGTGGATGTAATAGCCTTACCCCTTCCATTGGTGCCAGCAGCAGATCATACAGGGCGCGCAGAGGTGGTTTGTTGAGACAGCTTAGTTTTCGGGGCAAGGATGAGGTGTTGTCTTTTACCGGAGACATAGTGTTACTAAACAGGCTTGTCATACTTTGGCAACTTCTAAAAAGTGAACAGAAAGAACATCTAATGAATTACATGGAAGTTTACAGAAAAACATACATCATATATCAAATATAAATAAAGTATGATGTCAATAAAGGTTTTACATACATCAAAGTTGGCTTAGAAAATTATGGATGACAGGAATATATAGGTTTTATGCTTTGGGGTCTTTCTGAATTCATCACTAGCTATTGTTTGGGACTAAGATCATTTTCCCTTCAGTTGTGGGATTTCCCCTGAAGGTGGCACTATTCTGTAGTTAAAGCTGAAATGTAGCCATCTAGAACACTCATGTGCAATACATACTCTAGTGTTTTTTTCTGAACAGAATCTGTATGTATATATATATATATATATATATATATATATATATATATACACACACACATATACACACTCACTGGCCACTTTATTAGGTACACCTGTTCAGTTGCTTGGTAACACAAATTACTAATCAGCCAATCACATGGCAGCAACTCAATGCATTTAGGCATCTAGACATGGTGAAGACCAAACTGAATATCAGAATGAGGAAGACAGGGGATTTTAGTGACTTTGAACGTTGCATGGTTGTTGGTGCCAGACATGCTGATCTGAATATATATATATTAAAAAAAGGCTGTTCTACTGAGACTCTTACACACAACCATCGGAAAAAGAGAAAATATCCAGTGAGCGGCAATTGTGTGGACGAAAATTCCCTGTTGATGTCAGGGGTCAGAGGAGAATGGGCAAACTGGGTTTGAGATGATAAAAAGGCAACTGTAATGCCGCGTACACACGGTTGTTTTTTTGTGATGAAATAAAACAACGTTTTAAAAAACGTAATTTAAAATGATCGTGTGTGGGCAAAACGTTGTTTTATGTCTTCTGAAAAACGACCTAAAAAAATTCGAACATGCTTCAATTTTTTATGTCGTTTTTCAGAATGTTGTCTTTTGTTTTACAAAAAATGAACGTGTGTGGGCAAAACAACGTTTAAAACTACGTTTTTAAACCCGCGCATGCTCAGAAGCAAGTTATGAGACGGGAGCTTCAATGGAACAGAGTGCAATCGAACGTGGTGTACGTAACCACGCTTTGCAAGAGCATTTTCAGGAAACGATGGTGTGTAGGCAACGTTGTTTTTTAAAATTAAGTTTGAAAAACGTTGTTTTGATTTGTGAGATAAAACAACGTTTTTTTTACATCACAAAAAGTGATCGTGTGTATGCGGCATTAGGATTTAGTTCATCTGCTGGTGGCACAGTGCTGCTCTGGGCTGTTTGATGCAGTTCCAGTGTCCACCAGCAGGTGTCCCCCAGAAGCCAGCAGGCTGTAATAATCAGTAACACCTGCGTTCAGCCATTAGGTGGCTATTTAGGCTACTTTTACACTGAGGTGCTTTACAGGCACTATAGCACTAAAAATGGCACCTTCAAAGCGCCTGTAAAATGCCTCTCCTGTCACTCCTTGAAGCGCCTCTCCTGTCTCCTGTCACCAGCCTTGAAGCAATGCCTGTGTAATGTTGAGCGCTATGGACCTCAAGTCACATCAAAGTCGGACCAAAGTAGTGCAGGGACTACTTTGAAGTTGCTGCGACTTGAAGTCGCACAGATGTGAACTGCACTCATTGGAAATCATGGGTACGACTTGTCATATGACTTTGCAGTCCCAAGTCGCAGGACAAGTCACACAGGTGTGAAAGGGGCCCTAAAATGGAACTAAACTCTCCTATCCTTTTCAGCTAATGAGGCTTCCATCTTAGACTCTGTTTGATCAGCAACTGCCATGGTGCTCCACAGGTGATCAATTATGACTCCAGCCATTTGATGGTTTAGCAGTTTGGTTAAAAGCTCTGCTTTAAGCAATGTGGTCCAGCTTAAGATGCTAATCCATCAGGACACCCCAAGGACATGGATTTCTCTGTTGGAGTCTTTCCAAGAATGGACTATTCTCAATATTTTTTTAACTCGTTTCAGGTAACCTGGGGTAGGCACAACAAGGCGTAGTTAGGATGAGGATGTTATTGCATGTTCTACTGAACTTTCAGTAAAGATGTTTCAACTGTTCTAAGCCTGGTCAATAGTTATTCAAGGGATGCATGTTGAGTCTTGGTGTATTTCTAAAGAACCTGGGTCCATAAAAGCGCTGCGGGATATCTGTGTAACACCATTACAAAAGGTTAACTTGCAAGGCAAGGAAGAGGAGTTAGCTGCCATGAGTAACCTCAAGGAAGACCAGCTCCCGCAACCAGTCATTTGGCATGGTAACTGGCTAGGTGACAGGTCCTCCGGGAATAAGGAAATTGGTGCTTTGACTCCCTCCCTAGCTGCCCCTACCTAGATGTCCGCCCAGAACAACAGGTTCTTCCTCCCGCCGTCATTTGATGACAAGCGGTTAAAGAGGAAGTTAACCCATGGATGAAATGATGTGTGCTTTCAACCAAACTGTCAAACTATCCAATGGCTGGTGTCATAACTGATCGCATGTGCAGCACCATGGCAGTTGAAGATTAAACAGAGGCAAAGATGGCAGCTTCCTTGGCTGAAAATAATAGGAGGGTTTACTTCCACTTTAAAGCAAATTTCAAGCCCAAACTTTTTTCTTCTAGATTTAGCATCTGGAAGGATTGGAACTCCTGATGTTTTTTTCTGTTATTTGGGTCTCCATTAGAGAGATATACCCTCACTTCCTGCCCTGCTGGCAATGGTTTCACCAGATAGGAAGTGAGGGAAAATCTGCAACAGGGTCAAATACAGAAATTAGAATCTAGGCAGGATTTCGAGCTGTCACCTACCCTACTTAAAAACACTTTTATTTTATTTTGCTGTTGGATAGTTTCTTTCACTTGCTGTCTAGTAAAATGTTGTTAGCAGGAAAAGAAGCAAAAGACAAAATTCTCCAATACAGCCCAGAAAAGCAAAACAACCTGACGGGGTTCTAACCCTTCCCCATGCTATTCAAAATTAAGAAAACAACATTGGCTTGCATTGTGAGGCAGGGTGCACAACACTCTTGTTTTTCCTTGCTTCAGTCAATACTTACATACCATATTTTTTGGAAAGCCACTAAACAGATGCATTAAGAAAATTAGCAAGAACATAATACAAATATGTTATAAAAGAATCACTTTTTAAACATATTTCTGAAAGCGTCTCATAATACGCTCTAATTGTAATTTTCTTCAATGTAACCCTCAATATTTTTATTGGAGATTTCAATTATGAACATTATGAGGATCTTATCTGAATTCACCTCCTAGCTAGACAGTAAATTTCGCAGGAAGACTGCTGTAATGTGGGTTGCTATGACAATCTGAAGAGGACAGGACAGAAACGCAGTAAAATGAAGAATAATACATGCGTGTTTTCCCATCTTTGCACTTTGAAAAGTTCATTATTGAAATACTGCCCGCAATATTAGGCCATTACTTGTACAGATGTAAGGTACAAAGTCAGAGTTAATTATGACCGAACATTTTACTTAATAGTTAATGGCAATCTGGATACTGATAATATTTTGTAATGAACAAAAGATGTGTAAGGTTCAGCATTTAGAAAAGGCATGCATTTTTTTTAAATCTGTTATTCCTGATATATTTCCATTTACACCCAACTAAACTCCTAAATATTGCATTGTTGTATCATAAAAATGGCATTTAATCCATAAAGTGCACTGTGCAGCAATAATCTTATACAAAACCAAGCCTATCATTACAAACACAGCAGTGAAAAAGTACAAATAATGTTCATCTATGGCAGGGGTCATAAAAAATTCTAAACAAAGAGCCAGTTTACAGTCCTTTGGGCTTTGGGGGGGGGGGGGGTCAGACTGTGGCTGGTGGGATTCAAAATGGGCACCCCAAAAGGCTGTGTGAGACGACTCACTGCAGTCATGCTGTTCAAAAGTCCTAAGTCCACCATGACATTTTGGAAGACTAGGAGAACACATAACAACAGTGATTCCCTCAGGGGTGTCAAACGCAATCTCATCGTGGGCCATATTATGATTGCCCTCAAAAGGGCCAGTTGTATCTGTAAGATTAGTTGTCCAGTGCATCCCCTCCCCTTTACATTAGATGTTAAGAGCCACCCTACCATCAGAAGTTGAGTCCCCCACTCTCCCTTACATCACAGTGCACCCCCTTTCCTCATGCTGTTGCTGGGAAGAAGCTGGATGTATTGCTTGAAAGTAGAAAGTAAGGGTCTGGAGTAGGACCAGAGGAGCTGTGGCTGCGAGGGCCACATGAAATGGCCTGGAGGGCCAAATTCGGACAGCTGGCCTTGTGTTGTGCTTTACATAATCTCAAGACAGCATCTTGTACAATTAACAAACCATTAGCTTCATTCCAAACACCCACATCAGTACTTTTTTAGAATTAGCAAAATCTAACACAATCCGCATCTCAGTCAGCTATCATAAAACTTTCAAGCTTTCAGGCTTGAGTAACTAGAAGCTTAACCGACATCCTTCTTCACTAACAGTATCAGATTTATCTTCTGTTGTAAATAGCTCAGCTGGTGGAACTGCCGAATACACATTTCTGGCTGATATTAGCCAAGGAAACAAACTTCCGTGTTTTTCATAACACCTGAGCTGATAATAGTACAACCAGAACAAGGACATATTTACCTGTATCAGATAAATAGCAAACATTTAAGCCCAAACACTCCTGTTTAAAGGGAATGGAGACAAACTAGGCACATCACCTCTCTTGGGTGCTTTAGGAAGCTGTCACTACATGGCGATAAACATGGTGACATCCCATCAGCCACTCCTCAGAACTTCTCATTGGTCAGATCATTTCTGTTCACACCCTCCTCAAGGACCAGAAGACAGGGGCTGCATCTGCAGTATGAAGCTCTCCTTTTACCATCAAAACAAAGAACATCAGCCAAGACCTATGAGAGCTTTGATTGATCTTATGCTCACTGATTGGACTCCGTAGAATGCACAGAACCAGGATTTTGTTAAAGGGGTGTTCCGGAAAAAAATAAATTAAAAGCCAGAAGCTACACATACTGCAGCTGCTGGCTTTTAATAAATCGAGACTTACCTGTCCTGCTGTCCCTCGATGTCGGCACCACAGCTGATGTTTCCCATCAGCTGTTGGGTGCTGCTGTCGCCATTGCGGGTAAGGGAACTCAGCAGTGTAGCCTTTTGGCTTCACGCCAGGATCCCTACTGCGCATTTGCAAGGCCAGCTCCTCTCTCCTATTAGCCCAGTGGCAAGGGAAGGAAGAGGAGGGAGCCCCGCGGTGACGTCACAGCCGCGTTACGGCCGCAGCCAGACTACCTGAAGTGGGAAAGGATACCTGTTTTTGACAGGTATCCTGCCCCCCTCCCCCCGAAAGGTGCCAATTATGGCACAGGAGGGGGGGAAGAATCCGATGATAAAGTTCCAAGGGTGGAGCTCAGCTTTAAGTATTTTCCCACTTAATTCCTTTTTATTTTTTTGTTGCATTATTGTCTCTTTGTTTATTCATAATACCCTTTGTATAAAAATATTTTGTTTGCACTGTTACCATTTCTGTTATTAAACAATATTTTGGAAAGTGTTAATATTGTCTCTAATGCACTAATGCAGAACCTAAAGAATCCGTCTCTTATAAGAGTGCTACTATATGGCAAATCTCTTGATACACCTGTCTGTGGCTACAGTGTGTATTTCAGACGGTTATTTAAAATCATAATTGTTATCTCTAATATTGTTTAAATTATTTTTTTAAGGTATGCAGTTAAACATAGTAGTATGACATTCCAAAGTCAATGAAATCCATTAATAAACAATAATACAACCATATCAAAGAATCAATGGCTATCAACGAAATAACAGACAAGGTTCCAGTACAGCAATATAAGGTATCCGTAAACTGTGGGCAATAACCATTAAAACAAATATATATCCTGTTTTATAACCTGTAGTGTGGTGGAAAACCAATAGAGGAATGTATTTGTCAGGAACATAACAGGAAAAAAAAGAAAAATAGGAAAAACACTAACTAGCAGGTACTGTGAGTTGCAGAGCAAAATGTGGACGATGCTTGAAATATGGTTCTTAGCCCCATCCTCACAGTAGCAGCACCTAACTATCAACGCATACCGCAAGATTTTTTTCTGTGTAGTAGAGAAAAAGGACGACACCCTAGGTATCTAGGAAGAGAGTAAGAAGTAGAGGTAAAAGTAGGGGAGGATGAAGGGTGAAAGAGCTACGGCAGAGTTGACAGCACGAGGTGTCAAAATCCCACAAAGGGAGCTGCTTAAATATGAAAACCAGAACATGTCCCAGTATAGCCTGTGTGTGTTGTCCACTAAAGTATTAAACGAAGTGGAGTGAGAAGAGGATAGAAAATTCAATCATTTTGACAACAAACTTAATTCATTTTGTAATAAAGAGATAGATTAAAAAATCAATATTACATGTAGGCATCTACATGAGAATGGCAACTCTGCTCTGAATTCAAGAGCAGTGCAGCATTGTTGCCACAACATCACATTGGGTGGACATCAATAAAAGGCTAAGCAGGGATCTGTGGGACTAAGAGAAAATGGTATGTCCAGATGCACTTATAATTAAAAGGGTTGTAAACCCTTGTTTTAAAAAATAAATAAATATAACAAACATGCCTATACTTACCGGTACCTGCTCTGTGCAATTGTTTTGCACATAGCAGCGCCGATCTTCTCCTCTTGGGGTGCCCCACTGGCGGTCCAGACCACTCCTCTTCATCAGGTGCCTCCATGGAAAGCTGTTTTTCCTGGGGGGCACCCATGCGGGCTCACTCCCGCTGCTGTGTCCACTGACCCCCCCCCCGCTCTCATATCGCTGGATTTAATTGACAGCAGCAGGAGCCAATGGCTGCTATCAATCTGTCCAATGAGGACAGTGGCTGGAGCTGCTGAGCTCATGCACATCACTGGATCGGATCGGGGGGGTTGTGGGAGCTTCAGGACAGAAGGTTTTTCACCTTGAGGCTTTTCAACCATTTTAAGCTCTGAAGCACATTTTTTTTTTAGGGAGGCCATAGTTCTAAGCAAGCATGAGTGTACAATCTTCCAGTTGCTTCAATTCACAGTGACTTATAGGGCAGAGCAGATGGTTATATTCACATTTCAATGTCTAATCAATATAACAAGACATTTTATTTTTTATTTTTTTAAATCAACAACAAATATCACAGTTCTGGTCTAGCCATGTATATGATGTTGTTGTAAAAATATATCCTAAGTGAAAAATGGCAAGTTGGTGAACAGTTTTAAAGAAAAACGTTTAACAAGGCATTATGGCTGGATAGCTTTTTCCATAAGTAAGAAAAAGGCCAATTCCCTCTCTTATCTCAATATAAAGAGCTCCAGAATAAGTAATGGTTTCTTTTATCTTGAAGGGAGGTTTTATTGCTTTACTTGCCTTACTGATGCTGAGACAGCATCTTCTTTGTCTCTATAGTCAAGTATACTTTTCTGAGACTGCTATTGATTTCCCACACAGCCCAGGCACTGGCTGAGTCTACTTTCCAGGTTTAAATTGTAAATAATAAACGACAAGTGAGAAACAAAGACAAAAAATATGTTTTAAGGCTTTTTGCCACTGGCGAAACACTAAACGTTTGCTTTTAGCGTGCAGGCAGCCTTCAGTTTGTGGGTGCAGTGATACACAGTGAGGGGGTGATGCAAATTCAGCACATCACACTGTTTACTTTTTTTGTTTTGCTTTACTTGAAGTACACAAAGTGACACTTCAAGTCTTTGCATAGCAGTGCAGAAACCCATGATGTCTTCCTCCGCACTGCAGTATAATGCTACATATCTACTTTTTACCACAGCCCACTGCTCATTAAAAATCATCAACTTCCATCAGCACTGGTCACCTTAGTCCCCAACAAGTCTCACTGGGTTCCCTCTACTGACCTGCATTTTACTACTGTATCCTGTGGAAGTCACTAGGAGGCGCCCATGTGAGCTGCAAGGGGACCAAGAAGGTTGACACTACAGGTGTGATGGTTTCCCAGTGGACCTTTGAGGGGGAGGGGGAGAGATTTCTCATAAATGGAGCAGTTGTTAGCGGCAGTAGGGTTACGTTTTTACAAAAAGTTATAAAATGTGTGATTCAGGTTAAAGGCAAAGTAGCAGCAAAGGATAAAGCGGAAACACTACTTATGCCTCGTTTCCACTGAACGGAATGGTTCGGGTCAGTAAATGTGGAACGGTTAGAATGGACCGGTCTATTCTGGAGAGCGTTTTCACTGCAAATCGGACCATCCGGGACCATACAGGGTTTAGAAAAAATACCTAGTGCGTCCACCAATCAGTGGAATGTATTGTAGCTCCGCCCTAACCGAACCGTTACATTTCCTATGGCCCCACATCTGAAGCAGGACCCAGAATGGTCTGGTACGGTTCAGTTTTATGGCACAGTTTCATAATGGAAACACCCAAAATAGCTTACCGTACCGAACCGTACCGAACCGATCCGCTCAGTGGAAACGAGGCATTAGTTCAAGTCAATAAAAAATAACAACACTCTTCCTCTCAAGCCCCGTACACACGGCCGAGGTTCTCGGCATAAACCAGCGAGAACCTCGCTGGGATCCTCATTCTGCCGAGAACCTTGGCCGTGTGTACGGATTCGCCGTGCCCAGCCCATCGGAAAACCCGTTGAGCAAATAGAGAGCAGGTTCTCTATTTGCTCGACGGCCAGTCGGGATGAATGGCTGGTCGCCTTTCCCGACGGGCTGGTCGCCGAATATGACGGCCAGCCAAGAACCTCGACGGGCGGAACGATGTGTTCCGCCCGTCGAGGTTCTCTGCCGTGTGTACGGGGCTTCAGTCTGCAGTTGCTCTTGCACCTTTTAAAAGGAAATGTGCAAATCAAGACTCCTAACGTGGGTTTCCTCATTACTGACTTCCTCAGGGAACATATGGATTTTACAATGCAAATTTCCTTTAATGCCACATACACACGATCGGAAATTCCGACAAGAAAAGTCCAATGGGAGCTTTTGGTCGGAAATTCTGACCGTGTGTAGCCTCCAACGGAATTTTTCTGTCGGAATTTCCGCCAAAAAAAATTTGAGAGCTGGTTCTCAAATTTTCAGACGGGAAAAGTCCTTGTCGGAAATTCTGATCGTCTGTATGCAGTTCCGTCCTACGCATGCTCGGAATCAAGTCAACGCATGCTCGGAAACATTGAACTTCATTTTTCTTGGCTTGTCGTAGTGTTATACATCACCGCATTCTTGAATTTGGTGTGACCATGTGTATACAAGACAAGTTTGAGCCAAAATTCCGTCTGAAAAATTCCACGGTTTTCTTGTCGGAATTTCCGATCGTGTGTACGCGGCATTAAAATAATGTAAGTGCAATAAATGAATTGATTTTATGAATAGTTGGCAGCCTGCACTATTTTATTTGCACTTGTCACCTTGCAGGACCTAAAATCTTGTGAGGAGGGTTTGGAGGCAAGTTGATTTCTGCATGTGTCCTGTCGAATGATCCAACCAGGAGAACACATTGCAATCACTTTATTTGGACAGGCACTGCGCAAGAATAGCAGATTTCCTTTCCTATTTATTTATTTAATAGCGCTGTCATTTAATGACATTTTATATTATTTGTTTGTTATATATTTATATTATATTTTTATATATTATATATTTATATATATTATATATTTAATATATAATGTATATATTATATAATTATATATTTAATATTTAATAGCGCCGTTATTTTATGCAGCACTTTATATATTATATATATATATATATATATATATATATATATATATATATATATATATAGATTATATGTTTGTTTTTGG